>JAEAOA010001808.1:657500-745000 GCA_016746295.1 Potamilus streckersoni | reverse complement strand
TGATCTACAAACAAGATAACAGTCAGTCCTGTAGTACTCTTGTATTCAGATAATAATATTTGTATCAGTTAGACTTGAAATTTATATAAAACAGTTTTCAAGATTAAAAAGATGCTTTTATAGCTAAATATTTCTTCCCAATTATTGCCACTAATTTTCTGTAGCTTTTTAATTAGAAGGCTATTATCCCCATGCAAATTGGGAGGGAATATAGTGTAATGTCTGTCTGTATGTTGAAAAAAAGGTGTGGATTCATTTGCTGATTTGTTTGTTCATTATAAACTCTTTGTCTTGGACTCTGTTTACTTTCATATATGATGACTTTCATTTGGATGCATCTCATGCTAACAAGTAGGTTGTTGTGACCTCATTTTCATGCTTTTCATTACTCCATCAGTGTATTTGACACTATTTCACTTAGACATGAAAACATGTGTTCAAGTGCATTTTAGTGAGAAAACTCAGCAGAAATTAAATAAAGAGGTTACCATGATCTATTTTTGACATGAGTAACTTGTGTATTTTTAGCTACCTGTCTGTTATACCTTCAGTATATGGACCACTGACATAGAGTGTGGATTGCATTTTTGTCATTTATTTGTTTGCTTTCTCTGTGTCTTTCTAATCAAATTTTGTTTCAACCCTATACTGATAAAGTTTATTGTACTGGTTGTATGAGTATTATAAGATCTCTTTCCTCAAAATGGTGACTCACTCATAGTTTAGACTCACAGCCACTGGGTAATAAGTTCTTATGCTATCTAAACCAACAGTTATGGTACATATTTTTGTATGGCTTCCCATTTCCATTGCATCATTTCTTCATAGCTGTCAGTGTATTATTCACTACTTTAGATGTGTGCCTATTGGCAAGGGGATTCATTTTGTTAAGTAAGCATTGTGCCTTTTGGCAAGGGGATTCATTTTGTTAAGTAAGCATTGTGCCTTTTGGCAAGGGGATTCATTTTGTTAAGTAAGCATTGTGCCTTTTGGCAAGGGGATTCATTTTGTTAAGTAAGCATTGTGCCTTTTGGCAAGAAGATTCATTTTGTTAAGTAAGCATTGTGCCTTTTGGCAAGGGGATTCATTTTGTTAAGTAAGCATTGTGCCTTTTGGCAAGGGGATTCATTTTGTTAAGTAAGCATTGTGCCTTTTGGCAAGGGGATTCATTTTAAGTAAGCATTGTGCCTATTGGCAAGGGGATTCATTTTGTTAAGTAAGCATTGTGCCTTTTGGCAAGGGGATTCATTTTGTTAAGTAAGCATTGTGCCTTTTGGCAAGGGGATTCATTTTAAGTAAGCATTGTGCCTATTGGCAAGGGGATTCATTTTGTTAAGTAAGCATTGTGCCTATTGGCAAGGGGATTCATTTTGTTAAGTAAGCATTGTGCCTATTGGCAAGGGGATTCATTTTGTTAAGTAAGCATTGTGCCTATTGGCAAGGGGATTCATTTTGTTAAGTAAGCATTGTGCCTATTGGCAAGGGGATTCATTTTGTTAAGTAAGCATTGTGCCTATTGGCAAGGGGATTCATTTTGTTAAGTAAGCATTGTGCCTATTGGCGAGGGGATTCATTTTGTCAGGCATTGTGCCTATTGGCAAGGGGATTCATTTTGTCAGGCATTGTGCCTATTGGCAAGGGGATTCATTTTGTTAAGTAAGCATTGTGCCTATTGGCAAGGGGATTCATTTTGTTAAGTAAGCATTGTGCCTATTGGCAAGGGGATTCATTTTGTCAGGCATTGTGCCTATTGGCAAAGGGATTCATTTTGTCAGGTAATCTTTGTGTTATTTATAGAGATCAGGCACAGATCACAATATATTGTGCTGGTTGGAACATGAGGAGTTGGAATCCATGAGTTTAGATTCATTCTCAAGTACTCTGGCAAATGTTTTCATACAGAAATCCATGGATGATCCTTTTTCTTATATGATGAATTGATGGTTCACCAGAGCAGCAGCATCACTAGTCAAGGTTCTGATGTGTTAACCTATCTGCACCATGGCAGATTGATCAGTTATTTCATAACTTTGTCCTAGCAACATCTGTTGGATTTCACAAGCTGCCAAACTTAGTATGCAATGCCACCTAACCAATAGCATGTAAATGATGGAAGCAATTGACTTCATAAGGTTACTTTGTAAGTTTAACATCAAAAGTCCATTCCAATTGTATACTCCCATTGTTTCCATAATAATAACAGTTCAAATTTTAAGAACTTGATTTTGCTTGGAAATAGTGACACTGAAGCACTAAAATATCTGATCAATCTGGTAGGCTATAGATAGTATATCAAAACTTTGGCTAGTGAACATGCTAGATTAGAGATTGTTCTGACTCCTCATTAGCATTGAAAATTAGGTAAAAATCAAAGCCTGCATTGTGACACAAACTAACATTGAAATGAAATCTGAATACATACTGAAAATTACAAGAAAATCAGGTGACAAAATTTGAAGTTGCCAAAATTTTGAATTTGTAATTTGGGAATCATGGGTGTCAGAGGGGCTGTGACAAACTGGCAACACAGTTGTAACATTGGTGTGATATATGTTAGGTAATTGAATATGTCAAGGTTCCTTACACAAGCAAAGCAACATACTCCTAACTTCACTATTATTATGTATGTGGTAATGATTAGTAATAAAGAAGGTGTCAGTTGAAAAGGTTTAAGGTGTTAGAATTCTGACAATTAAGTGACAAGCTCTTAACATTTCTGGTATTATTTATATGTTAAATGCAGGCAATCAGGAAGGTGTCATGGCTCAGGCAAGCATGTTGACAAAATTTCTAACATTATTGTTGTATGGTATGGTAAACATAAGCAATCATTGAGGTATCAGAGTTTAAATGAGTTCACCTGCTTCCAAGCATCAGTTATAAAAGGTGAGTTGGTAAGCTTTGAGATGTCATAGTTGTTCTTGTAAGTGAGTTGACAAGCTTTGACATGTTAGAGTTGTTATGTTAAGTGAGCTGACAAGCTTCAAGATGTCAGCGTTGTTCCAGATTGAGATTTGGGAGTGCTGATATTAGGCTGAAATACATTTTTAACAGAAGACTGCTGAGTGGAAGACTTGATGACAAAAGAAACTTTATGAACTAAGGATTACTTCAGTTGCAAGAGCAGCATTTTGTAATCTTTTACTCATTAAGATAAATTGTAACATCACTATGAATGCAGTTCTTGAACTCTTCAACTATGAGTTGTCTGAGATTTTCATCATCTTAATCGACTTTCTAGCCCCACCAAAGAACTGTTCTTTTTCTCCTGTGTATTTGACACATGTTTGTCCAGTTTCTTTTATATAGTTCCTGAGCTTTTGCTGATAAGCCTCGGGTATTAACTCATAACGTTTTAAAATGCATTCTTTAACCAAATCATAATTAGTACTTTGCTGAACTGACAGGGAAGCATAGATATCTCAGGTTTTACCATAAAAAGTGCACCTTGTCATAACAGAATCCAGTGCTTCTGTGGACATTTAAAATTTTCAGCAATCTTTTCAAAAGGAAGAAAATATTTATCTACTTCTTTTTTTCTTAAAGTGGGTACTAACCTAATATTCTTAGTAATATCAAAACTTGAAAATGTGTGTAAGGCGGGGTCTTGAAGTTTACTTGCCAGCTCAAATTCTTTTGATGTAAATTGAAATTCTCTTTCTTTTCTCTTTATCTCGGCATCTGCATTTGCATTTGCTTCTCTTTCCTCTTTCTCAAATTGCATTTGCATTTGTTTTTTTTTCTTTTGCAGCTACATCTCTCTCTCTCTCTCCCCCAATTACATTTTCATTTGTTTCTCTCTCAACTCTTTATGCAGCTGCATTTTTCTCGCTCTTTACTCTTTCTCTAACTGCATCTTGCAGCTCAAGCTCTCTTAACTGGATTTCATTCTTAAATATTAATTTGAATTGGATAACTAGTATATTAGAATCAGATGGAGATTTACTAATCAAATCAAAAGTGCTTTTATTTAAAATATTCTTTTCCACCCAATATTGGAACAAAATATTTTTTGTTGCTTTATTAAAGAAGCCTCTGCCTCAGAAAGATCATATTTTCTGGCAAGCTGAAGTAATTCATCCTTTTTTCAAGGATTTGAACTGTTCCTGGGTAGGATTTGGAATAAAAATCTCCACTTTAGATGATATTGCAAAACCTTGTTGGTTTCTAAAACAAGGTGAATCAAAATTTTGAAAACATTTTGCTGAAATATTTAAAGAAATTTGTATCCCAAGGACAAAGGACCACTTTTCTGTTACAAGTCTATGGTCTTAAAATAAGAAACAGAAAAGAGCAAAAGCAGCACGCTTTGTAAAAATCAACAATTGATTTATTTCTCTAGACTACAAAGTAAAAATGTAATAAAATGGAATTTATGGTATTACTAATTAAATCCCAAATTATCCTAGAATTACATACTAGAATCCTAATAATTTTAAGTCCTTAATAAAATTCAGTAGACATCTAAATTAAATCGAAAACTGAAGGGGATGGTGTGTCTGGTAGCTCAGTGAGTGTTGATGTGCCGAGTCTTGTTGAATCACAGTAATATAATTCCAGGTTTGAATTCACTATAATTTCCAGTGAATGTCTCTATTCAAGAATTTTATCAAAGCACTTTTGTATTTCCAGAGAAACAAATCACTTGAATTCAATAATTTGAAGAAAATAGATTCCAGCTTGAAATAATACTGGACACAACATATAATAAAGCTGGATTGTGCTAGAACTTAAAGCATGAATGAAAAATCATCTCAGTTACAAGATTATATAGCTTTCTACATGGAAGCAGGTCACACTTAGCATTTTCTAATGAAAACTATTACCTTAAGGGAAAAAGTCCTATAATGAGCCTGAAGTTTCAGAATAAAAATATATATAAATTATTTTAGAAACCAGAACTTGGACTATGCCCAATACACCAAGGAAATTCAAAACCAAGACCTAGGCACAAATAAACATATAAACTTATATTAAACATATAAACTTATATTAATAATAATTCTGATTTTAAACCCATTCACATAGAAAATAATTTAGTTATGAGTTGTTTACAAAATAAAATAAGAAAAAGTCACTTCTGGTCAAGCAGAAATTAACTCAGTTTTGGACAAAGTTAAGTCCAACATACAATGTTACATTATGTAATTAAATTTTAAAGAAACCTAACAAGCAATGCAAATTGTCTATTTTTATATCGATGTCGTTTATGATCATATGATCCTCGTGTAAATTTTCCAATTTTTCTGCCAATATCTTTTGCAAATATAATTTTAGAGTCTCTGATATCATAACTGACATTCGTCACCTTCGTCTATGACATCGTCAGGTATTTTGGTAGCTATTTTGTGGATGATACCATATTATTGCTTCACTCACGGTAAACGATATCGTTATCTTTGCATGAAGCATATATCGTAATAAATCTATTGCTACCAATTACGTTTATTAAAATGACAACCTAACCAAACAGCAACAACTGGATGAAGGTTTTCCAATGCAAACGCGAATGACTCAATTCATGCAACAAAAAAAGTATCTTTGTCCAATGTCGAGATAATTAATGATTTTCCTTGCTTGCTGGACATTCATTGTAGCATCAAATATTTATTGTCTTGCCTAATTCTAAATGTTGACCACACAATAGCCTCACCATCGTTGCAAAAAACTCTGTCATGGCTTCAAGGATATGATTGATTAAATTCTTATTCAAACGTCATCATCAACCAGAGCTCACCCCGGGAAGTCAGAGGTTATTCTGTCAAGATCGAATTTAGCATGAGAAGGCTTGATTGCAGATAATCTTGTAAATTCCTCCATAATATAATTAAGGCAAATATATATTAAATTAAACTTTATTATATACAATGATTCAAGCAAATAATAGTTGCAAGTAGTTGATGATTGGGTCTGCAACTCTTTGTAATAAGTTTTGTGTAACGGATTTTTGCAGATACCACCTACAGAATTTGTGACAAGAAAGTCTAGGACCAATGCCTTGTTTGAATTGTAACAATGGAGTCGGGCAGAAACGCAGTTGTATGTAGACTGTGGAAATAGAAAAAACAGAGCTTTAAAGCGGTATTATGATTATGATAAAAACCAAACATAACATTGAATCTCCAACAACAAAAAAAAATACTGGAGACTATCTTGCTAGATTTTCACGCTAGCGGCATCCTATATATTTTTTCTAATAATAAAATAATAATTAAGACAAATAATATATACTGTACAAATGGAGAAAGAAAATAATGCCAATGAATTTGTAATGCATCACATCATCAAAAATTATGTGGCATCACATGCTGATGTGATTAGGAACTGTTGACTAAAAAAATAACAGTCGGTTCTGTTAATTATGCTAGTTATCTCACGTTCACTAGGGATAGAAAGGCGTCTCCGTCACAAATTTATTTATAAATGTTTTCATGGTCTCATAGAAAAAGGTCTTGTGATTGATCACATTCACGGCCAAAAACTTGGTAATTCTTTGAATAATCTTCAGGCTATTACACAGAATTAGAATTGTGAATGTGGAAACACTAGCAAAAATAATAAATCTCCAAGACCAGGTAAATACAGAGACAGGTGAAAAATTAGAATTTCAATTACATGTGCAGCTTCCAAATATTTCTGTATTTTCCCAGCTTCATTACATTATGTCGCAGATAATATATCCAAATGCAAATAAATACAAATAAAAACTAATATTTCAATTATTCCGGAGTAAAACTTAGGAGTAAAAATTTGACAGTAAAAATTCATGAGAATGCTCCTGCTTGAAACTGTGAATGGAAATAACTCTGTCAAGTAAGCTTCCTCCAGTTGTGGAAGGATTAAAAGTAGCTTCACTTGTATCCGTTTTACAAGACAATCTTAATATTTTGTGACGACCTCTACTTGTGGAGAAATGTATTTTTGTTGTTTTTTCTGTGTTTGTTAAAAAAAAAGAAACGTTATCCTTGTCCCCTGTCTATTGTTCCTGACAAAGTCAGGAAAAAGAGAAAGATAAAAGGAACAAAGATAAAAATAAGCCACACCCCTTTAATCTGGTTGAGTTATTTTTAGATTTCCAGGTATTGGTGGCTTCATAATAATTTCTGTAACATATTTTAATAGAGAATGCTCGTGGCAGAGCAGTAGAGATGTGGATTTTCTTTCTCAACGTTTGGAAATTAGTGTTCCAATCCTACATGACAATGATATAGAACTTTCTGATCAACTTGATTCTGAAGAAAAAAAATCAATGATTTGGAAATATTACAGAACGAAAATCCGAAGGAAGTTACACTAGCAGCCGAGTACATGTTTATTAAATTACTACAACTGTCAATGAAAAAATCGCTAGTTTATGTAAATTGTAAATGAGGATACAAACGGCAGTCAATTCATTCCACTATCGCAAACGATTGAGAAAATTAGATTGGAGTTATCTCAAGAATATGAAACAAATGATTATTTTTATACGCAAATACCAGTGAATTATTTGCTTGCAACCCACTAAATGACTGTTCTAATATTTCGCCAGCTGTAATATACACGCAATTGTGCTAGAACTAGTTCCTTTGCTGAAATTGCCGTTTGAAAGTTAACGTCAAACTAAGGCTTAGTTGAACTCGCTGATATCATCGTGGTGGTGGTTGTATAAGTGACGATTTGTTCTAGTAATCGCAGTGATTGATCTTGCGACATTATTAAGTTAGTGATCTAAATGTTGTTAGTCGGCGTCGTCTGCCACCTTGAGTGTCCTTGTCTTTAGACCTTGTCTTAGTCATTAGACACTGAAGCTTTATTTCCAGTTGCTTTATGATATACCTTAATTATTTCTGTGAATTCTTGATCTGATATTATTTCATCATTAAGCTTGATCATATCAGCGATAATAATTTGGCATGTGCTTGTGTTTCCGCTGATAGCAAAATTGTATATTCATGTTATTTATCTGCCGTAGATATTTTTTTTTTGCAATGATATTAAGAATAGTAGCAACGCCGGATATAACTGCAACACCAATTCCTATTATTGTTACTTATGACTGATAAGGCTCTGATTATAGTTGCTGTTTCAGCGACTATGGTGGATGCAGAATATACTATTATGTCGTATCTGAATCGTTGAACGTCAATTGGTGTTCCAGGCTCTTTATATAAACTGCTAACACTCTAAGTAGGTGGTATATTAGCAACGATAATACATCAATAGTACAACATACCTAAGTCCTTTTCTTCGGGCTCCACCACGAATATTGCCTCGTCGTTTTCCTCCAATATCACTAACATAGATCCAGAAGATCCGTTAACTGGATAACGCCGTGAAATTGTAGTAGATATTGTAAATGTTGTAACACCGAGTACTGAGAACCTCTATATGCCGGTAACTTGAGCGGTATGTTTGTTGAATTTATTGAGTGGTGTCCACAATGCTGATCCAATCACTACGGTATATGCTACACCAATAGTAATCTTTTTGATGACAAAGAGCTTAATGTCGATGACTGCTGAACTTTTAAAAAAAATCATAAAGGACTATTACCGTTTCTGCGAAACTTTATAAACGCGGTTACATGATCTAAACGTGGACATTCCATTAGTGATTGTTATTAACGAGGTCATCATCGTGATGTTGCTATAGTCGTCGCATTTTTCGTTGCAGCGTCATCGTTTGATTCTGGTTTTCTAAGACCAGTAATTTTGTTATTAGCCGTATTGAGAGAACCAGTCATTGTAACGCCAGCTTTAGCAACATATTTACTGATCTAAGTTCTGAAATTGTCCACGTAGTTTTTGTTGCTACATAATCGTCTGATTTGTTTTCTCACATTGATAATTGTTATTTTTGCTCATGTTGAGATGGCCATACATAATGTCTCCAATTCTTCTGATGCGTCCAGCAATCTCTTCCATGAGTGTTAGAATTGATTCCTCCGAGTTTGTAATTTTACCAGTTTTAGAAAATCAAAATTGGAATTAGGAAGCTCGAAACGTTTTGCGTCTAGCGAAGTGTCCCGGGCAGTCGTAGACCCCGCCCTGTCTTGGAAGTCTTTAGTCCGTGATCTGTTGCTTTCTTTGAAGCCATCGCAGCGGAAGTTCCAACAGCACCAAGTTCAGCTGATTTTTTAAAAGCTGGGGCTGCAGCGGCTATCAACGTTGGTATTGCTACAAGCAATGGAAATATACCACCCATCATGGCAATGTCTTTAATGACACCCACACAAAAATTAAGTATAATACCAGTCACTGATTGTTTGGTGTCACTGAAGTGCTTAAGTTGACGTTCTGACAGAGGTAGTTTATTTGAACCATGCAATGCTACTGATTTCAGTAATATTTTTATTCCAGGATTTATTTTAAATGCTGATTGTAACTTTTTAATTTGACCAGGAGTCAGAGTAACATTAACATGATGGTATGACATAATATCATGAGCGATTTAATTACTGATCACGTGTGATCTAATTACTTTTTCAACTAGGGCATCAATGACTCTCGTCCAACAACACCTTCAAGCAGCTTTGCTTTGTCTGAGAGTGTAACAGCGATTGCATTGTAATTAGCAATAGCTCCTCTTGCCACACGAGCTCAAAAGTGTATATCAACGACGGATTTTCTAAATGAATTCATGTGTTCCAGCGAAAAGTAATAGATTGGATACAGCGTTATAAAATCTAGTGATATTTGTAGACTAGAATTAATATTTTGATCACGTCCCATGAATGTCATCAAACGATGATATGCACGTGCAACATTATTATTGTCAAAATTCATTATGTCCTCAGATGGTTCCTGGTATCCATTTATTCTCAGTGAAACTTCAGCTTGTCAAATATCATTGTCCTGCGTTCTTGTTAGTTTAATCTAACAGTATCTTGTAAAGCAATGAATATAGTCTCGGTGTATAGACACCTTGCTGTGATGCTATTTGCCATCTGAATAAACCATTAATCGTACTTTGAACATTATTTGTGGTATTCGTCAACCATGATAATGTTGATTTATCACCTGAGTCTATAAAGAAGGGCAGCCGTTCTTCTTCGGTCAATGATGGTATCACCGTTGGCATTCACAATGAAAGTTTTGTCAGTATTATTTTATCTGCATCACCGATAGGGCGCCATATTGCATCATCGTCGGTAGCCTTTTTTACAAGTACAACTATATGCTTGCGTCCGAAAATGACCCTTCTAATATTTCTGCAAAATCCAAAGATATGTGACAGTGGAATTGCACATGAAAATCTTATATTTCCATCCTCAGCATAGATCATCGTGCAGCGAATCCTACATTGAAATTCTGGATTAGCACTATGAACCACCGGAGCCATATCTGCGTCATCAGCAACAGCTGTATATTTTTTGGTCTTATTATATCTTAATTTATATTATAAGGACAATCGCTGGTTTACTTGACAAAACCATCATTGACGGATCAGCTGATCTTGAATAATTATCAGAATATCTTACTAGACCCAGTAACCTCGTAGCAGCATTGACGTTTTCCAGGCATAATTCAATGTTTCTTCCGTAAATGCTATACGTGCAGTGGCGTCACTAGAGTTGGTGTCACCCAGTGCGATAACTCATGATGGAACCCCCATGGATCTCCTTCCTGCACAAAAATTCATTTTGGTGTCACTCCTCTGATGGTGTCACTCTGTGGGGTCTGCCCTGCCCCCCTTTGTGATGCCACTGTATACGTGGCACTGTTGAACAGCGCCAAGATGCCATTATTAATAAAACCAACGCTAACATCAGCTGCATATTTATCTGATTTTAGAATTTCACCTTCTACGTCAGTAAATGCTACAGCGGTTAAGACATGTCTGCTTGTATCTTGATTTGCCTCTCGTACATTATACCAATAATACTGATAATCACGTGTCGATTCATCTTTGAGGACTGGCGCATCCATATCAAATGCAGGATCAAATATATGCTTATCTTATTATTAATTCATTGTCGTCTAACACGAAGACCACTTCTTGTTATTAGACTAGCAGTTATAGTTTTGTTCTTTTCCCGATTCTACTAGTGGCAGCTTGATTTATTATTTTACTATCATTTGCTGGTATAACTTCGGTGCAAAGCAAATTTTACTGTCTTAGGTCGGACCGCTGACGGTCTGCTTATTAATCGTGTTGGTCTATCCTTGATTGCTGAGAATGCTTTACTAGCAACATCGCCAAGAGTACTAATACCTTTATCACGAACAACGTCAATAATTTTCATTCTAAAATTGCTTTGCAATCAGTATTGCTTTTGGACTATCCTTCTGAATAGACCCTGAACAACATCACTGAGTCCATCTGCGTAGATCGCTTTATAGGTTGGTAAACGTGAATTTATCACCCTGACAATTACAGGTATACGCTATGTGTGAACATACTATTTTCTTGTCACTGATCTAATTGCATCAATCATTGCGATAATCACCAACGATTTCATCAATAAGTGACCGATATACATTAATGTCTGTGATACCGCCTGTAAATAATCTCTGGCAAATAGCAGTTGCTTCATTAATAATTTCTGTGGAATTATTACCGGCATGTCTTCTGCCAATCAGAATTTATAGACTATCAACATCGGCAAGGACGTTATTGGGACACGGAGTAATAAGACCACCTCCACTGGTACCTGTACCAGGAGTGATCCAATCGCTAGCACTAGAGAGACCACTTCCAGTGGCATCGGGGTAAGGAACTGTATCGTACCATTTTCTTTATCCTTACTTGTTGTTTCGTTTGTTTTTCCTTACTTGTTGTGAAAGGTTACTTCCTTTTCTTGTCTAGTTTTTTTAAGTTGCAACTTCATTTCTTCTTCTCTTCGTTTCTTTTCTTGTTTTATTTGTTCAATATATTCATCTACTACATGGTTAAAAATATAAAACTGATTAACAACTCCCTCAGTAGCGACGCGATATACATCCCTAACCCAATCGGCAGATTTCAGTTTTAGCATATTCAGGTTTTACATAATTATCTATGTTACTATATCCTAACGTAGCAATATTAATTAATTTGCCTGGGGTCTTGATGGTGACATTAGCATCAGGCGTAAATTTGTCTATAATGTTAATTTTAACTGTGGTTGAGGATGTTGCCTGGTTGGTGGTCTAGTTGTTTGAAGACGGCCAACAATATCAATAGGCAATGTATGTTTCAAGAGCTTTATGTGCTGCCTCAGTTGCTGTAACAGTTCTTTTTTTGTCGGTTCGACAATTGGTTTAAATAGCTGTTCTGTACGTTCTGTAAATTCTACCTGAGACTTCCGACGCTCTTGTAGTTGTTGCTTGACAGAATCACGGACGAGGAGATATTTCTTAATTGCCTCTAGTCGCTGTCGAGCTAGTTTAGTTGTGCAAGATTCCATGGCTGATATAATAACAATTTAATTACGCAACCAGCAACTGGGAGGGGACGACCAATAGTGAATAGTGAATGTCCTGGTGCTTTAGACCAGGGGTCGGTAAACGAAGGCGCATACAAATTTGAAAATACAAGCGTCGAAATGAAAAAAATAACAAAAATGCACTAACCTGGTTAAAGACCTCGGTTTAGCATTATTGTCTGTTCATTTTCTTATGAGGATTTATTTTAAAAAATAAACCTTCCTAAAAATGGTTTGTTCTCCCTGTCTACTGCTATAAGAACATGTACAAAGATGGCAGTACCCTAAGGGGAAACTACCAAAGAGTCCCTAGTGTGCAAACGTTGCATTTCTCTGAAAAACAAAAATTATTTCTAAGCAGTACCCAGTATAGCTTGTTTCAGGCCCCTACTATAATATTATCAAACAGTTCTTAGTGTACAGACGTTGCAGTCAGTTAGAAAAACATTATCAAACTTTCTACAGAGTACAAATGTTGTAGTCCCCTAAAATAACGTTATCATACTATCCACATAAACAACACTGTTGTACACATTTCTGTCTCATCTATCAAACTATAACAAACATGATGACGTGCAAGATCAACATTTATAAAATGTGCGCTGGTTAATGTTTTTGTCGGCCTGTCATGTGACCTTTATGTAAACAAGTGACTCGCTCAGTGATGTAACGAAATAAAAACAATAACAACTAACATCAAAATACAAACATGATTCTCCTACACTCATTGTTGCGTGCAAACGTTTGCAACATTGAGTAAAACGCCCTTCTTTTTCACACAAATATAGAGTCCATTTACTGTCCCCAAAAGGCTGTATTCTCACTAGATGAATTGTAGAGGAACATATCGTTCGTCTTTACTAAATAATCTGATTACAGTCAGATCTCCACTGTCAAGATTCTTGCAAATTCAAAGCTTTTAGACCAACGCACTCTCTTCCTCTGCAACGTTGAACTGTTAATGAAACGAAATTTCCTTCTTTAAAATCATTTCATATAGAGACATTACACTTTCATTCTGGCAATATAAAAATCAAACAAATATAAACAAATAAACAAATATAATTTCAATTAATTTAATTTAAATTCTCACATTGTTAGTAGATGGAACCAATTACTATTTAAATGTGTCACTTAAATTTCATTTTTTAACAATGCATGGCGCAAATAATTGTTGTAAATGTATCTGAATACATGTTTGTTTGTTTGTTTCTTGTTGGGCTTAACGCCATTTTTCAGCACACGATAGGCTATTCATGGCGGCCAGTAATAATGGTGGAGGAAGAAACCGGGAAATCACCGGAAAGAACCACCGACCCACGAGAAGCTACTGGCAAGCTTTCTCACATATCTACATTAGCCAAATCCTAGACTCGAACACACACAGAGGTGAGATGGCAGTGATCCGTAACGGACAGCGCTTTAGACCACTCGGCCACTCGGGGCCCCTTCTGAATACTTGTACATATATGTATATATGTTTTAGTGTATATGTATGTGTGTATGTGTATATATATATATATATATATGTGTGTATATGTGTATGTGTGTATATGTATATATATATGTATATGTGTATGTATGTATGTATGTGTATATGTGTATGTATGTGTATATATATATATATATATATATATATATATATATATATATATATATATATATATATATATATATATATATATATATATATATATATATATATATGTATGTGCATGTATGTGCTTATGGATATATATATATATATATATATATATATATATATATATGTATATATATGTATTTGTATGTATGTATATATATATGTATATATGTTCTTTTATGTTTACAATGTTTTACTCTATATCAGTATTTTAATTTAGATGTATGGACTATGCAGTCTGAAATAAAGAATTCTTATCTTCTTATCTTATCTTACTTATAAATTTTAAAAAATTTCAATGTTGCTTTGTTCATTTTTTTGTCTGCTCGTTTGTTTGTCTGTTGGACCTGACGTTTAATCTTTTCTTTATCACTCGCTATTGACACATCGTAAAGAAAACGGAGCAGGACGAATATAAGAATTTAATGTCCACGAGAACTCATTCGCTAGACAAGTTCACTTGAACATTGAACTCTATACAAACTGTATGTTTATATCGAGAAATGCAAGGTATGTACCCGAAATTATAAGTTAACGAAATTATAATTCTAAATGGAGACAAATATAGCGGAGAAAAGCGCATACCTATTGATCCTCTCTGATTGGATGTACAGTCTCTCTCTCTCTCTCTCTCTCTCTCTCTCTCTCTCTCTCTCTCTCTCTCTCTCTCTCTCTCTCTCTCTCTCTCTCTCTCTCTCTCTCTCTCTCTCTCTCTCTCTCTCGCACTCCATACAGTAAAGTGCAAATTATTTGACTTTTAAAACATAATCTATCCACAAACTGAAAGCAATTGTTCCGTTTTCAGATGCTGGCTGATTACCAAGTGTTTGATTAATTATATTATTAGTACACAGTGGTATTAGAAGTAGAAACATGCAAGGTTATCTCGATCTGAATTAAGTGTCGTGAAATCTTCACATGTTACGAAGAATGAGGAGGAAATATCACCTTGTTACCGGTCATACAACACTTGTAGAGAGCTTGTAGGCATCTCGGATGAAGATCAAAGTAAAGTACTACCAGGTATATAACTTACCTGTTTAACGTAGACTCTCGGCAAGTAAGTCAGCATCGATAGAAGGTACGCTCTTCAAACAGGTAGGAAAGTTTGTTTCTTCTTTTATATATATATATATATATATATATATATATATATATATATATATATATATATATATATATATATATATATATATATATATATATAAACGTCATTTTAAATTTTTTAACACCCAAAAATTCTATGCCGCTAGAAGTTATCAAAACTTCATCTAACAGTTCGTTCTATATAAAATCTACTGTAAATTAAAGTATTTGTATTTTAAAAAAAATATTATTAAAAAAATACAGCTTTCATCGGACTTATTTGCTGACATAATTATTACTGAAATTTCTGTAAGGATATGATAGCATGTTTTCTCCCTTCTCTCTCTCGTAACATCTAATCATTTGGAATAACTTTTTTTTGTTTTTTTGTTTTGTTGTTAATTTTTAAAATTCTTATTCCGATAACATTTGTTTATAATACTAAAGAAAGGCAATAATGCGTCGTAATACCTTATTTCTAATCCCAAATTGCCACATTTTCATCAATGAAATGGTAATATCAAATTACTTTTAAAAAAATCTTAACTTAAGATAATATAATTGTCCTTAAAGTTCAGATGATATAGTCAAAAGCCTTTTTAGTGATACTGGAGTTTGTTCTCTAAACTTGTTTAATAAAACACATAGCATTCTTGTTGATGTTTAAAATGACCATTCAGAGCCATGGGAAGATGTACAAAAATCTGGAAGCACCCAATATATTGTTTTGTGCTCATACAATACTAAATTGTACGCCCCAAATTGGCCGAATAAAATACTTATTTTAATAATATATTAGTATGTAAGCCCAGTTTAAAATTGTATGCTCCCTATTTTCTATTCTGAGAGAACATTTTAGTATTTTCTGCGGCAAATGTGATTTGTTTCTTCTTCCCTATAAAAAGTCTCTGTAGTTCAACTGGGCAAATCCGCAAAAAAATAAATAAATAACTAGATCAAAAAGTTAATATAAATTAATTTAAATATTTAGTGATTCATACACTTTCATAAAGACTGCATACATCAAAAGGCTAGTTTCGATGACAAATTACCTTGCAGTTTGATAGATCGAGGGTTTTTTTTTTAAATCTGTCTGGAAGTTTTAGAAATAATGAAGTTGTAGAAATCCTTTAACGCTGAGTTCCAGTGATACCTCGCTGACGAACAACATCGTGCTTGCAATGTTTTGTCTTATTCTTACTTATGAGCTTGTACAGAGGTTTTGATACGGAGTTGCTGCGGCGCCTGTACGAAAGACGACATCATTTTTGTAATGTCTTGCCGTGTTCTTGGCGTGTTTGGAGTTGTGATCTTGTACAAAACAGTTTAACACCGATTTGCCACGGCGCCCTGCGGACAGACAACATGATGCTCGCAATGTCTCAAATTTTCTTCCCGTAAAGGAACGATAATAACAAAATCCCACATGGTGGGAACATATCCCTAATGTGGAGCTTTGAACAGTTCTAAAATGTGACACAGGGTCCAGTGCAAAAAGTGACCAACATTAGTCGCAAACATTAACCTTTTCTTAAGAAACTGTATATATGGTTACCGGGCAGGGTTCTTGAAAGCTTCCATACACGATCACAATGGTGTGAAGATATTAATATATGTACATGTACCCTCCCGTATATTAATAAGGGATCATTTCAAAATAGCTTTGATAATCTTTTGGATTAAATCAGTTTTAAATGAAGTTTTAGAAACAAACAAAAAATCAATATAAAAAAGAAATTGACAGTTCTAGTTGCATGATATAATCTAGGTAATCCTATTAATTAAAATTAAATATATTCTGCTGTGCTTATTTACAATCATCTGACCCAAACACACTCTGTGATGGCCTAAATGGGTACATACATCTCAAACATTGAATTCGGTTTTATCACAACATGTATAAATTAAGGGGTGACCTTTGAGCTCCACCTTTCTCTCCCTTGTGAAGTGAATTTACTTTTATTAAAACATTATTGTTTTGTCTGGTCCTTATACATTAATAATAACAATCTTCCTTAACTTCATAAGGGCTAAATTTTAAAAATGTGGATTTGCACAAATAGCTCTTCAGTTAGTTGACTTCTACTGCATTATGTGCATTTTAGAAAGTAATGTTTGCCCTCACCTTACCGTATTAAGGTAACATAAAAAAAAATAAATTGGATCGGGGATAGACTGTGATCGAAAATAAATATTTCATACTTCCATAATATTATACTGTATCAAATTTTCTCAAATTCCGATTCCTATTTGATAACAATATGCATAAAATTCTCGAAAGAGAGCGTTGCTAGAGAGAGAGAGAGAGAGAGAGAGAGAGAGAGAGAGAGAGAGAGAGAGAGAGAGAGAGAGAGAGAGAGAGAGAGAGAGAGAGAGAGAGAGAGAGAGAGAGAGAGAGAGATGGCTTGCACAAAACCACAACACTGTGATGTCTTTGCCGACAGAGATGAACCAAACTTATGCTCGCTTGGTATGGCATTTTCCCGAACATGGAGAATAAACTGCATTTTATTACTCAAAGTCTGAAAAGTGTGATTGGATAAGAAAAGAAAAAAACAGCCAATCTGATATCAAATACTTGAGCTGAATCTGTTTTAGAACTTATGAATTATTATAAACTTGGGGTCTGATATGGAGTTTACCAATACTATTAAGTCTGGTCGAAAATTTAAGTCAGAAATAAGTCTATAATTCAACAATCTATTTGGATGAAATTTAAGTGCACCTTATGTTTAACCAATAAAACGTGCCAAAAAAACTTAACTTTAAGACACATTGGTAAAACTGTAGCTAGGTCCGATATTTTCAACAGTTTGTCTGATGCTTTAAGTATATACTAGCTAAATCAACACTGAGCAATGAAGGGGAAGAAAGATTCGTTTGCAAGATTCTAGCTTACTTTAGCAAAAGCTTGAGACTGTCAATTTGATACATTTTGCATTGAACTAGATCAGAAACTGTCAATTACATAGGTTTTGCATTGAACTAGATCTAGAGACTGTCAATTAGATACATGTTGCATTCAAATAGATCAAGAGACTGTCAGTAAGATACGTTTTTCATTGAACTAGATACAGACTATCAATTGGATACGTTTTTTTAAAACTAAATCTAGAGACTGTCAGATACATTATGCATTGAACTAGATCTAGAGACTATCAATTATATACATTTTGCATTCCAATAGATCAAGAGACTGTCAATCAGATACGTTTTTTTATTGAACTAAATCTAGAGACTGTTAATTAGATACATTTTGTATTGAACTAGATCTAGAAACTGTCAATTAAATAATTTTGCATTGAACTAAAGCTAGAGACTGTCAATTAGATACATTTTGCATTGAAATAGATATAGACTGTCAATTAAATACGTTTTGCATTGAACTAGAGATATACTGACAATTAGATACGTTTTGCATTGAACTAGATTTAGAGACTGTCAATTAGATACGTTTTGCATTAAACTAGATTTAGAGACTGTCAATTAGATACGTTTTTCATAGAACTAAATCTAGGGTCCTGCTGAAATAGTTTCAGTACAGGACAATGTTTTACTACAACTCACACAAGAGTCTCTGCAAGACGATATACAGAATGCGTACGCTTTACATCAAAATTGGTAACAAAGGCGAATACATATCCATTGTTTTATATTATACATAAGCACCTAAAGAAGATTGTAAAGATCCCTTTTTTCAATGATGTGACATCTATCAAAGTAATACAGAAATGATACAACAATAGCTTTTGAACCCACTCACTATGTGGAGCTATTGACTGGCGACATAAGACATGCGCGGGTCTAGATAAGGTTGTGCATAAACAAGTTGGTAATACGTCTGTAGTAAGAAACCTCTCGTATGGACCACGGGGCAAATCCCTGGAAGCCCTTACATTTTAGACGTTTTCAAAGTATAATTTTAATCATAAAACTGTAGCGAAAACTGGATGCATTTCGCACTCGAAAATATATTTAGCAAAAGGGAGGACACAAACCTTATGATGATTAAACATGTAATTGCATTTTAATCCATTGTGGTTTATTTCAAGAAAAGTATACTTAAAATGTTTAAAAACAAGTGGAACATCTAAAAGATCTGCGAATGTTGTGCAAATTATTCTAGAAACAGGATTCTAAACATTTTAGCAGAACGGGTTACCTTGCCTTACCGAAAAATGTTTATTATTCCAGACTTATAATGACGATATTGCTGTTCGTGGCCTGTTGGCTGGTGGTGTCTGAAGCTACATTTCAGATCATCAAAGTTCCGCCGGGAGCCACAGTGGAGATAGGTCTCTCTCTCTCTCTCTCTCTCTCTCACACACACACACACACACACACACACACACACACACACAATAATTTATCAGTTAAATGCACTAATTGGAAGTGTAAATTGTCCCATCACTATCTTAAGTAGGCAAGTTTAAACAGTCCATTCCACTGAGCATCCTTTATAGACGTTGTGAAAACGTCAATGACTATCTTTAGTCGACAACATGGGCATCTCCATTGGGGGGGAGCACCCCCCATTTCACCGCTAAACATGTTTTGGCATACATCCGTAAAACTTAATAGCTGACCACTACATGTTTACATAGAATATAAAATGGTACGGTCCGGTTAGTATTCATTATAGTCAAGTTTAAATGGCCCATTTAGTATCATTTGTGGACCGTATTAAATGGTCGTTAGTATCCATTGTGGACACGATTAAAGGGTCAAATGGTTATCCTTTACGGACACAATTAGTGAGTGAAACGATGAATTTGCTTTATATACAAGTGTCACTCTACCATCTTTGCTGGAGAAGTGCATGCCCTAAAAAAAATAGTTCTTTCAGTACATTAAATATCATTCAAATTTGATGTACTACATATATTTGGCCTGATTTATAAATTTCAAACTTTCCACGATTCTAACTTTATTTAAAGTGCTAGAATATTATAATTTATAGAATCTAAACATGAACTTTGAGTTTAATGTATCCCAAATTTCGGCAAAAATATAACAACCAGAATACAATACAAAGAATTAAGGCATGCATAATACAGCGCAAAACACTACCACAATAAGCATAGGGGACAAAATTTAATAATAACCAGAATATCGTACAAAACAACATGAAAGCCAGAATACAGGATAAACTACCTTGATAACCAAAATACAGGACAAAATACTGTACGTTGATAACCAGAATGCAGTGCAAAATACCATGATAATGAAAATAAAGGACGAAATTCAAAACACCATGATTATCAGAATAAAGGAAACAATTCAGAATATTATGATAATCAAAGTAAAGAACAAATTACCAAGGTATAGCATAGAGGAAATAAAACTATCCAGAATACAGGGAAAACACTGTGATAACTAAAATACTGGACAAAATGTCATGATAACCAGAATATAGGACAAAACATCATGATAACCTGAATTCACGGCAAAACACTAGGATAACAGTAGGTAGTCAAGGAAATATTACAAAACAATATACAAGACAAAAACCAGATTTCTGGGCAAAACACCGTGATAACCAAAATCATGGACAAAATGTTACAACCTGAATACAGTAAATGACACCATGATGTCCTGAATATAGGGTAAAACACCATGATAACTAGAATACAAGGCAAAAACACCATGATAACCACAACACAGGGCAAAGCAACATTATAAACAGAATCAGGGCAGAAACACCAAGGTAACCAGAATACATTATAAAATGTCACAATAATCAGAATAATCGTCAAAACCCACATTACGCAGAATACAGGACAAACCACATGATAACCAGAATACAGGGACAAATTTCTATTACAATTAGAATCTAGAGCAAAACACAATGACAACCAGAACATATGGCAAAACACTATGAGATCTAGAAAATGGGCAATATAACAAGATAATCAAATAAAGGACAAAGCATCATCATAACCAGAACATAGGGCAAAACACTATGAATACCAGAATAAAAAGCAAACACCATGTTAACTAAAATACTGGGCAAAACACTATAAGAATGAAAATATCCGGCAAAATATAAAGATGAAATAAATGACAAACACCATGATAACTGGATGATGGGACAAAACACCATGACAACCAGAATACAGGGTAAAGTATAGTGATAAATAGAATTCAGGGCAAAACGCCATATTAATTAGAATAAAGAACAAATTGCTATGATAACCAGAATACATGGCAAAACACCATGGTAACTAGAATACAGGGCAAAACACCATAGTAAGCAGAATTCAGGGCAAAACACCACAATAACCGAAATAAATGATAACTGGAATACCGTACAAAATTTCATGATAACAAGAATACAAGATAAGGCACCATGATTACATGGAAAACTGGGCAAACACCATGATAACTAGAATACAAGACAAGGCACCCTGATTACATGAAATACTGGGCAAAACACCATGATAAATAGAAAACAATACAAGGCACCTTAATTACATGAAATACTGGGCAAAAGACAATGATAACTAAAATACAAGACAAGGCACCAAGATTACATGAAATACTGGGCAAAACACCATGATAAATAGAAAACAATACAAGGCACCTTAATTACATGAAATACTGGGCAAAAGACAATGATATCTAAAATACAAGACATGGCACAATGATTACATAAAATACTGGGCAAACACCATGATAACTAGAATACAAGACAAGGCACCATGATTACATGAAATACTGGGCAAAACACCATGATAACTAGAATACAAGACAAGACACCTTGATTACATGAAATACTGGGCAAAAACACCATGATAACTAGAATACAAGACAAGGCACCTTGATTACATGAAATACTGGGCAAAACACCATGATAATTAGAATACAATACAAGGCACCATTATTACATGAAATACTGGACAAAACACCATGATAACTAGAATACAATACAAGGCACCATTATTACATGAAATACTAGACAAAACACCATGATAACTAAAATACAAGACAAGGTACTTTGATTACATGAAATACTGGACAAAACACCATGATAACTAGAATACAAGACAAGGCACCATTATTACATGAAATACTGGACAAAACACCATGATAACTAGAATACAAGACAAGGCACCATTATTACATGAAATACTGGACAAAACACCATGATAACTAGAATACAAGACAAGGCACTTTGATTACATGAAATACTGGGCAAAACACTATGATAACTAGAATATGATGCAAGGCACCATGATTACATGAAATACTGGGCAAAAACACCATGATAACCTGTATTAAAAACAATACAGCACATGACAGCATGATGTCCAGAATATAGGGCTGAACACCATGATAATCACAAAATAGGTCAAAATACTATGATAAACAGAATACATGGCAAAACATAATGCTGTCCAGAATAAAAGCAAATTTACATGATAACTATAATATGGAAAACACACCATGATAGTATAAAGGGCAAGACACCATGACAAACATACTCAGGGAAAATCAAGGTAACCAACATACACTGTAAAATGTCATGATGAACTAAAAGACAATGCAAAACACTACAATAACCAGATTGAATGGCAAAACACTATGATAAACAGACTACATCATAAAATATCATGATGAACACAATACAAAACATTACAATCACAAGAATAATGGGCAAAAGTATAAAAAGAATAGAGAGCAAAACACAATGATAACCAAAATACTGGGTAAAAACACCATGAGAACCAGAATATGGAGCAATATGCCATGATAATAAAAATGCAGGACCAAGAACCATGATGAACAGCATATAGGGCAAAACACAATGATAATCGGATGATAAGACAAAACACCATGATAACCAGAATGCGGGCAAAATACCATAATAACTAGAAGATAAGACAAAACACTACAATAACCAGGTTAAATGGCAAAACAAAATGATAACCAAAATTCTGAGTAAAACTCCATGAGAAAGTACACAAATAAGAACCATGATAAACAGCATATAGGGCGAAACACCATGATAACCAGAATATGGGCAAAACACCATAATAACAAGAAGATAAAACAAAACAGCACAATAACCAGGTTAAATGGCAAAACAAAATGATAACCAAAATACTGAGTAAAACTCCATGAGAAAGTACACAAATAAGAACCATGATAAACAGCATATAGGGCGAAACACCATGATAACCAGAATATGGGCAAAACACCATAATAACTAGAAGATAAGACAAAACAGCACAATAACCAGGTTAAATGGCAAAACAAAATGATAACCAAAATACTGAGTAAAACTCCATGAGAAAGTACACAAATAAGAACCATGATAAACAGCATATAGGGCAAAACACCATGATAACCAGAATATGGGCAAAACACCATGATAACAAGAATGTTGGGTAAAATACCATTATAGCCAAATCATAACTCAAAAATTCTATGATAACCAGCACACATGAGAAAATATGATAACCAGATTACAAGGCAAGTACCATGAAAACCAGAATACAGGGTAAAATACCATAACCAAAAAAAATAACAAAATATGACAATAAGCAAAATACACGACAAAATACCATGGTAACCAGAATGCACCCAAAAATGCCATGATAAACAGAATAGAGTGCAAAATACCATATTAACTACAAAATAAGACAAAAAACCCTGATAACCATAATGCATGGCAAAACACCATAACAACCAAAATACAGGATCAAAGCACCATGGTAACCAGAATATAGGGCATAACATTATTTGGGACAGTAGAGTGCAAAACAATAACTAGAATATATGGCAAAACACTGTGATAACAAGAATGTAGGGAAAACACCATCATAACCAGAATAAGTTCAGGCTCTGTTTGATACCATGATAGCCAGAAAATAGGACAAAATAGCATGCTAACCAAAATATATGGCAAAACACCTAAACAACCAAAATACAGCACTAAAGCACTATTGTAACTAAAATAAGGGGCAGGGGCACAACACTGATAGTGATAGTACAGTGCAAAACACAACAACCAGAATATATAGCAAAACACAATGATAACCAGAACAAATTCAGGCTTTGTCTGTCTTGGAATTAAGTGTTCTTCAGTGCTATCTTCAATATCATCATCAGATGAAACTTTAGATGTGCAAGACCAAGTAATTGTTTTTAAATCCACTTGCAACAAAATCACACAATTTATACTGAGTGATCAACATCCTTTATGACAGGGCTTTATTTTGGCAACAAAAAATTTTTCTTTTTGTTAAAAGGTTCTTTCTTTTACAGAACCCCCTGAAGTTGAGGGTCCACCCCCAACTTCTTCCCCCACAGGTGGAGCAGGCACACGCATGGATGGAGCAAGTCGTATGACGGGCAGAGCAAGTCCTATGTTGGGTGGTGGAAGAGAATCAATGATGGGTGGGGCAATGCCTATGATGTCAATGCCCCAACCAGTGACAGGCATGATGGGCCAGCCAATGGAAATGATGTCAGAAAGGGCTATGGGGATGATGGGACCTATGCCTGTGTCAATGATGGGACCATTAATGGAACCAATGCCAAGGCCAATGCCGCCTATGACTGTGATGGGCATTCTAACAGCGATGATGGGGGCAATACCACCTCCCATGATGCCTGGTGGGCAGTCCATACCACCCCCTGAGGAGCCATGTCCTTGTGCTGTTCAATGTTGTTCAATGCCAATGGAACCACAACGTCAGCTTCCCATACTTCACCTTCCCAATGTCAACCATGTTGGCTGCTGTGGTTGCATCAACTGTCCAGCATCACTGCTTCCTGCTGTGGCTCAGATGTTGATGCTGATACAAACAACTCAAATGTAGTAATAAATTAATGGTCATTAACATTCTTGTTTTTGTTTACTTTTATAATCTCTGAAGATAACATTCATCTCTCTCATAATAACATTAATGGATATACAGACCTGAAGACAAGTGGTTAAATCACTGATGACACTAAGAGTAAAACAAAAATATGCTCTTACTGGTGCTGAAGGATATAGAAAAAAAAAATCAACCACACTGCACACCATTTAAATAATTTACTCAATATCTGAAAATATATACATTAAAAAATTAAAGGCTTTATCAAATTAATTAGAGTAACACAATGCATATATTTTGCAGTTGGAAAGTCAAAGAACAAGACCACTCTCTGATTAACTTGCCTAAATATCAGCAAGTGAGTACTTACCATGTTTAGTAATATGCATATACTAAGTTGGTTGACTTTGTTACTAATAATTCTTCAAAAATTGACCTCAATGCAAAACTTATCCAGGGTCAGAGTTTGAAACATTTAACAATGACATAATTTTGGGCAAACAGGGCTGACAAGAGGTGGGGGAGGGCAAATGGGGGCAAATGGGGATACATCCACGAGGCCTGGGCCCATAAGGGGACCGAGGTGAACAACACTTTTCAAATTTATAAAAGAAAAATTTTATTTGAAAAAGAACTAGGAGAGGCCTGGACGTTTCTTACCACAGGGCCCATGATCATGCTCTATGTCCCAGTGGGCAAATAATACTGAACTCTAAAAGTTGCATGACTATGAAGCCCACTAAACACAAAAGATGGACCTACATGCAAGCCTCAGTCACTGATGCATGAAATTTAAGTCACAGTTACCCACATTGGGTGAATGGTATTGCTCCACCAAGATACATCTGGAGACAATTCTACATTAATAAAAAATGAAAGAGAGACTCACTTAAATGCAAAACGCTATACTGGTTTGTCTAACAGATGGATGGATAGACAAGGGTAAATATTATTTACATTGGTTGTCAAAGTTAGTGCCAGATGTAAGATGGTCTTGATGCATCATAACTTATAGCTAATAAAATGTCTTTATCAAAAGTGTAGACAAAAGAAGTTAATATAAAACTAAATTTGTGAAGTATAACTTTCTGGGGGACTATCTGACTTTACAAATGAAAACAATTAGGATATTGTCTTCTGGTAGGAAAAGAAATACAAATATTCCCACTCTAATTGTACTTCACATGCTATACCCAATACAGAACATGTGGAATAAATACAGTGACAAGCAGCAATTTTCAGTAAGATTTACCAGAGATCTGAAACGGTATGATCCCCATACAGAGAAATACAAATAATATGATCTCTGTACTCAGAGTAATATGATATCTGTACAGTGTAATAGAGTTAATATGATCTCTGTTCACAGTGTAATATAGATAAGATGATCTTTGTAAACTGTAATACAGATAATATGATCTTTGTACACAGTGTAATATAGATAATGATCTCTATACACAGAGTAATACAGATAAAATGATTTCTATACACAGTGTAATACAGATAAAATGATTTCTATACACAGTGTAATACAGATAAAATGATTTCTATACACAGTTTAATATAGATAATATGATCTCTATACACTGTAATACAGATAAAATGACCTATGCAAAGAGTAATACAGATTCTATACACAGTCTAATACTGATAAAATGATCTCTATACACAGTGAAATACAGATAAAATGATCTTTACACAGCATAATACAGATTCTAATACACAGTCTAATACTGATAAAATGATCTCTATACAGTGTAATACAGATAAGATGATCTCTATATCTCTTACACAGTGTAATACATATAAAATGATCTTTATAAACAGTGTAATACAGATACTATATATATTTTAATACAGATAAAATGATCTCTAAACACAGTGTAATACAAATAAAATGATCTCTATACATGGTGTAACAGATAAAATGATCTCTGTACATAATGTAACACAGTGACTTGATACAAGCATCATCATCAGTGAGTTATGTTTTTTCCTGACATATCTGCCAATGTAGAAGCTGCCTGTTTTTCTTCATCTGTGTTCATTAGCTGGATCACTGCACCATCCTGCTCAACCAGCAGTGAATTCCCCTCCTCATTTCTCACAATTACTGAACTACTACTACTACTGTTACTTCCAACTACTTTACTACTAGCTTCAGTGTTTTCTTGATCAGGAATTGAAAATGAAATTTGTTCCCCAAAGTTAAGTGTTCCATCCTGTAGCACTACTGCAGAATTACTTGTTAAAAGCAAACTAATTTTATTGTTGCCCAGAGTTTGATCTGATTCTATATTGTTATTACTTTCTGAGCTGTCTGCAGCAGAACATTGATGTTTTTGGCAATCACTGAATGTTGGAAATAAAAAGTTACAAGATGCACACAAGTAATATGTATTGTGGTCCAAAACCTCAAATTTTCCTGCTTTTTGGGCACATGTATGCTTTCGTAGAGATGAGGCTGCTGTGTAAATTTTTCCACAATCTTTGCAAACGTGTTTTCCAGTATTTGTATGCAAGGTTAAATGACTATCCAAATTTGATTTAAATTTAAAACCTTTGTTACAATGCTCACAGACATATGGGCATTCCCTAGAGTGAACCATTCCATGGCGCTTTAGACCAATTTTGTGCGCAAAGGACATGACACAATTTGGCTCCTGACATTTGTAGGGTTTCAAACCAAAGTGTGTATTCATATGATCTTTACATGCAGCCAGATTGTAAAAGGTATGATTACAAATGGAGCATCTGTGTGGAAGACTGCGATTTTCTGGAGATTTATGGCTCTCCATATGAAGTTTCATTTTTGTACGCTCAAAAAATTTCCATTTGCAGATAGGACATTCATGATTTCTTAATCCCAGATGACGCTTGAGATGAGTTGCCAAATATCTCTTTTCTTTAAAGGACTTGCCACACTCTTTGCAAACATAACCGTCGGGATCACCCTCTGAAGTTTTGTTAGCATCTGAGTTAACATCCATGTCTTCTCTGGAAACTTGGAGAACTTCATCAACCAGCAATGGACCTTTAATTTTTCCCCTCAAATCTAATTCATTTTGGCCTTCATCAATCTCTGAGAATTCTTCCACACTTTCTTCCATTATTTCATATGTGCTAGAGTTAATGGGAACAGCATCAATAGTTGTTTTTGTACTACTTTCAGTCTGAACAGACACTGTGCTTCTCATTGTTTGGACGGGTGCCATGGAACTCACAACCTGAGGTGCCTCCACCGAAAATGTTGCTGGAATGTTTGGATTAACAATTTGATCCTGAAATGAACAACTGTTTTCTAAACCAGTCATTTGGGCAACTAAAGAATTTGAAGTCTGTCCTGCTTGTGAAGCACTTGATACCTCAAAAGAAAATGAAATTAACTTTTTAGTAGAGTCTGGATTATTAACTCCTGCAACTGGTAAAGAAACAGGAGTATTTGCTGAAGCTGTCAACATGGCTTTGCCTTTTGCATCTTTTTTGGTATGCATATTTGTTAAGATTTCATCAGCATTATTAATTGAATCAGTAAAATCTGAGGACTTAATGAGAATCTGTACATTTTTCTTTCCTTTTTGGACATTTATTGGTATCTCAGAAGTCTGGGGTTCAGCCATTGTGATGGATTGACATACAGTTGTTTCTGTCTCATCTGATAAGGACATCTCTGAATCTGCTGAGTGACCTTCAAAGTAAAATATAATTACATGAAGTGAATTTAGAATGACCTTCAAAGTAAAATATAATCACACGAGGTGAATTTAGAATGACCTTCAAAGTAAAATATAATCACACGAGGTGAATTTAGAGTGACCTTCAAAGTAAAATCTAATCACATGAGAAGAATTTAGAGTGACCTTGAAAGTAAAATATAATCACATTAGGTGAAATTAGAGTGACCTACAAAGTAAAATATAATCACATGAGGTGAATTCAGAGTGACCTTCAAAGTAAAATATAATCACATGAGGTGAATTTAGAGTGACCTTCATAGTAAAATATAATCACATGAGGTGAATTTAGAGTGATCTTGAAAGTAAAATATAATCACATGAGGTGTAATTAGAGTGACCTTCAAAGCAAAATATAAACACATGAGATGAAATCAGAGTGACCTTAAAAGTAAAATATAATCACATGAGGTGAATTTAGAGTGACTTTCAAAGTAAAATATAATCACATGAGGTGAATTTAGAGTGACCTTCAAAGTAAAATATAATCACATAATTTGAATTTAGAGTGACCTTCAAAGTAAAATATAATCACATGAGGTGAATTAAGAGTGACATACAAAGTAAAATATATTCACATAAGGTGAATTTAGAGTGACCTTCAAAGCAAAATATAATCACATGAGGTGAATTAAGAGTGACCTTCAAAGTAAAATATAATCACATGAGGTGAATTTAGAGTGACCTTCAAAGTAAAATATAATCACATGAGATGAAATTAGAGTGACCTTCCAAGTAAAATATAATCACAAGAGATGAATTTAGAGTGACCTTCAAAGTAAAATATAATCACATGAGATAAATTTGGAGTGACCTTCAAAATAAACTACAATTACACAAGGTAAATTTTGAGTGGCTGTCAATGTAAAATGTAATTAAATGAGGTGAATTTTTGAGTGGCTTTCAAAATAAAACACACATGGTGAATTTAGATGGCTTCAATGTAAAATACAATTATACATGTTGAATTTAGAGTGGCCTTTAAAGTAAACTAAATTCACAAGAAATGAATTTCTAATAATTCATCTGGGAACGAGAATAGTTCTGACAGTTTGGAATTATAAAAAATCATGTGAGCAGGATAAGAAAATCTCATCCAAGAAGACGAGATCTGTGACAGGGATGATGACTGCATAGTCCCTTTTTATAAATCCCTTGGAGACAGATTCTCCCTACTCTGTGTAAATTTTTTTCACCCACTGCTGCTTTTTAATTATAATAATATACAGTATATATATATATATATATATATATATATATATATATATATATATATATATATATATATATATATATATATATATATAATTTGCAACTCTGCAACATCAAAAGGTCTATGTCCGTATTTAGTATATAATATGTAGCAGTGATATCATGACATATGTCATATGATATATTTGATCTGCAGTGTTCCATTATAAGATCTAAAAAAAAGTTAAGGTTAGGCACTTCATGAGGCCTTTTGAAAAGGGAAGGTAAAAGCACTTTTTACCAAAACAGAATCTTTTTTGAGATGGGGTCTACTTAATTGGAGTCTCAAAAAATATCAACAATGTTTATAATTTAATAGTACAAATTTACATATGATAAAACTTTCTTCTCAAACTGTAATCAAAGTGAAATTTTTAGAAGGAAAATAAAATTAATCAAATGTAACAATGTTGACACATTTTTCAAATTTGCACAATGGACTACAGTGATTACTTTGTGCACATCATTTAAAGGATAACCATGTAAACAACAATAATTATAGAACAATAATAATTATTAGAGAAAAAAATATTCCATTTTTAATTAAATTCCTACTACCACATATCTACATGGTGACTTAATAAATCGCTCCTTGTTTCACTATAAATTATATTCAACCAAATAAGCACAAAAACCTGTGAAAGTGCCCCATCTTACCTTTTTTAAAATTTTTGGTCAAAATTTTCAGGTAGTTGATCTAATTTCCATCTTAAAAGCTGTTTCTGACAATAAAATATAAGTGTGAAAATGCATTTTTTAAACTAGATTTCTTGAGGTAGTTCCCTCTGTCAATTTTTCAAATAGTGTGCATATGCTATGATATACACCAAAAATTCTGGTTACATCTATTATTGTGTGCATAAACCTGGTTATATTGCTGCTTCTTTGCTTCGTCATTAATGATAAATCTGGTCATGTCTATTGCTGCTTGTTTATACTTCAAGAACAGTGTACCAGTTAAAAGAATCCATGTACAGTGCAGTTCAAAACTGTACTTGAGTGCTTAGCATAGTTGGATGGCCTGCAACTGCAATTTGAAGATATTGCAAGAAGCACAATTCATTTCTGTCTGTGGCAAAATGTTCCATAGTCAAATACCATCTGGGAAGAAGGAATGCTTGTACCTGTTTGTCCTTGCAAATGGGACCAAGTATTTCTTGCTGTGACTTGTGTTGGTATTAGATATCCTAATGGTACATCAATAATTTCATGGACAATCCAGAACCTCATTACCACTCTAACTTGTGCCACATTACCACTTTAGCTTGTGCCTCATTACCACTCTAGTTTGTGCCTCATTACCACTCTAGCTTGTGCCTCATTACCACTCTAGTTTGTGCCTCATTACCACTCTAGCTTGTGCTCTTCTCTAATGGAGGGTGGATAACTGAAGCTATTGTAACATAACACTGCTAGTTGTTTGATCTCCAGTGATGAACCATTACACTCTGCACTTCACTGTCTCCAGTTTAATGATTTATTCCTTAGTATGTAGATTTTATATTATTCCTCCTTATTCCATAATGGGACAGACTAGTGTCTTATAGCATAACTTTTTAGTCTTGGCTGGACATTCGTATATGGAACTGGCCTTCTTTATAATGACTTTGATATGCATTTTCTAGCTTCGAAATTTATGGATGCTAATTCTGAGGTATTTTACAGTATCTACAGTGTCTAGTGTCTGGCCATGGATGTCATATGGCATATCAATGATCTTCCTCCTGTTGACATTTCTGGGGATGGAACTCATGTCATCCAATCCTTTTCTAAGTTCTGTAGTTTGTTGAAGTCAGCTTGTATGGCTTCAGCATTATCTATTGGATTAATCTTTCTGTAGAGAATGCAATCTGCAAAAAAAACATGATTGCTTGGATATGGATTCTGGTAGGTCATTCATGTACAGTAGGAATAATGGATAGTGATAAATTGAGTTACACAGGATCTTCTTTTGTGAAATATGTTGTGCATCTGACAGTATCTTGTTAGAATCCAGGTGTTTCTTAACAGAGCTTGTGATAATACACCAAAGGTTTTTACAAGTTACAGAAGTGAGGGAGAGTGGTTGATAGTTCTCTTTGTTTTTATCTCCAATCTTGAATATGATAACAACACTGATAGTTTTCCACTCCTCTGGCAATGTGATATTATTGACAGATGTCTGGAAGAACAGGGAGGAAACTGTGAAATCAGCAACTAGTTTCTTCCAGAGCCATTTTGGGAGTTGATCTGGTCCTTTAGCCTTATGTGGGTTTAGATCAAGGAGAAGTTTCCAACACTAGCTGGGGTTGTGTCAATACAGTGCATCTAGGGGTGTCGGCTGAGGCCTTTCATGGAGGTGTTCTTATTCTTGCTGAAAGCTGTGCAAAACTGTTTGTTCAGGATGTTGGCTTTATTATTGCTGTCTTTTAATGGAGCAACTACAGTATTATCACATCCTTTGCTTTTTATGAACTACCTAAAGTTTTTAGGATCGTCAACAGATGTTGAATCTGCTAAAATGAATATGTAGTTCTTATAGGAGAGTTTGCATACTGAGTTCCTTGGATTTGGCAATGTCAAATAAGTTTTCCCATGTCTTGACTATTCTGAAGCTTTTTTTCTTCTATGGATTAGCCCCATAACATCTGTGTTAATCCATTATTGACTATAACTTGTTGAACTCATTTTTGACGGTACTCCTTGAAATAAGATTTTCTGGAGATCAGACTTCATATCATCCCACATTTTAATTGCAGAGTTATTGACATTAAAGGTTAAAAGATGTTTTTTTTTTTTTAAACTGACTGATTGTTGTTTCATGCATTCAATGTTAGCTTTCTTCCATAATAGATCTTCTTTCTGGCCAGTTTATTTCCCAAAAAGTGGATATGAGATTACGTAGACCATGTTGTGGTCCCCAATTCCAGGTAGACTTGTACACCTATTAATTAATGGTCAATTTGATAAGAGATCCAGTGTCCACTTATTTCTTGTTGGGATTTTAAATATTTATTCTAAGAAAGTGATGGTTTCTATGAAGTTAGAGTGTATATATTTGAGGTTCCGACTGCCAATTATTCAAAGAATCTTCCAATTAATATCTGGGAAGTTCAAATCACCACTAAGCCATGTCAATGAGTGCCTGAAGTCATTAACTATCTTAAAAATAGTATCACAAAGGTCTTGCATGTAAATAAAACTGCTGCTATGAGGAAATGGTTCTTCTTATATGATATTTTGACAAAGACTGCTTCTATGTTATTCTCAGATGGCAAGAAGGACACCAACATCTTTCTTTCTGTCCTGTCAGGTGGAAAGACTTCAAATGAATTTACACAGCTCTTTAGCCATGTTTCAGTGCTATTATGATAATTGGGACACTAAAGTCAATTAAATTACCAATCTCATTAGTTTTGTTCTTAGCACTTTGGAAGATGATAATAAATATATGGATGTTATTTTTTACTCTAATCTGCCATTATGAGAATAAGGATGTGATATAGGTTGTCCAGGATTTCTCACCTGGTCAGATGCATAAATCCAAACAGACAAAAGAGAATCTGTTGCATGTACTTGTAGTATGAATTTAAACAATGACATTGAGAAATTTGGCATACCACATCTATCACAATGATATGACATGTTATTTAAAGTTGTATAAATGACGTCTGGCATATGCCTACAGTTAGTATGATACCATTGATGATAAATCATCACAGGCAACAAACTCTTTTCTTCAAATTTGCTGCTCAACTGCAGATCTGGCAAGGGTTTTTTGGTATATGAGGGACTGGGTTTCTTTCTATGTCACAAGACAGTGCAATGAGCACAAGGCCTAAACACAGATGGGGGTTTTCAATCTATTCATGCAGGACACAATCATGAATAAAACTATTGCTGGAAACATATTGTATAACAGGTTTTAGGCCATAATAAATATCCTGAATGTCTCTCTTCTCTAGGGAAATGCACGCCAACAAATAAAAGAGTCAATAAAATGTCGGGTTTCAGTTTATCAGTTTAAGAATTCTGTCTGGATGTTTACATTTTCACTGTGAAACTGGAAATGGATTGATTATTGGAGAAAAATTAAATCCTACTAGTACAAATTAGTCTTGATTGTCAAATTCAGACTTGTGCTAAGCCTGGATGTTTTTTTATGAAATGCTGTTACAAACAATTATTAGAGATACTGTCAGAATAATATCTTTCAACGGAATATGTTCCTGATCTGAGACACAATTTCATGATAGGCATTTGCATTACACAGGAAGTATTCTTTACTCAGAAACATTAATTATATGGTTCAACTATACTGTCCAATATGCAGAGTATACTATCCAATATGCTGACTATACTGTCTAATATGCTAACTAAACTGACAATACTGTCCATTATACTGACTATACTATCCATTATACTGACTATACTGTCCATTATACTGACTATACTGTCCAATATGCTGACTATACTGACTAAACTATCCATTATACTGACTATTGTCCAATATACTGACTACACAGTCCAATATATTGACTATACTATCCAATATGACGGTTACACAGACACATATGTGGACTACTGTCCAATATGCTGACTATAATGTCCAATATGCTGACTATATTGTCCAATATGCTACCTAAACTGACTATACTGTCCATTATACTGACTATATTGTCCAATATACTGACTATACTGACCAATATACTGACTATACTGACCAATATATCAACTATACTGACCAATATACTGAATAAGCTGTCCAATATGCTGACTATACTGTCTCATATGCAGACTATGCTGCCCAATATACCGACTATGCTGTCCAATATACCGACGATACTGTCCAATATGCTGACTATACTTTCCCATAAGTCGACTATACTGTCCAATATGCTGACTATACTGTCCAATATGCTGACTAAACTGACTATACTATCTAATATACTGACTATACTGTCCAATATACTGACTAGACTGTCCAATATGTGTACTATACTTTCCAATATGCAGACAAAACTGACTATACTGAGTATAAGGTCCATTATACTAACTATATTGTCAAAAATACTGACTATACTGTTCAATATACTAACTGTACTGTCAAATAATGACTATACTATCCAATATACTGACTATACTGTCCAATATACCATGATATAAAGATTTTTAATGATTCAGTGATATACCGTTTATACAGGATATATTTTTTACTTTGTCTACAGCTTTTCAACAACTTTTATTTTATCAATGTTATATTTCATATATTACTCACCAACTACTTATATAGCCCCTCATTAATTATTCATTCAGCACCAAAGTGAGACTGACTATAGGGTCATCATGTATTAAGGCAGGCAGTGATAGCATAAATTTTTTACAGTGATTGAATGTCCAAAACTGAAATTCTTTCCTGAAAAAACAGTGTTTCTGTGCACAAAAAAACATGACTACTGAATGGTTTTATTTTGCAACTTTTCTTTTCTAATTTTTAAGCTGTGAAAACTAACATTTGCCACTTGGCATGATTGTATTTTAAGCATAAACCCTGCAAGAAGATATGAAATATCATCTAGTTGTACTGTTTTTTTGGTTTATTATAAAAGCTGGCTTATGACTGGATTATTTATGCTTATAAGCAAAGTCATCTTTAGGTTTAGTAAATTTCAAAGAGATAAGCATTTCCCTGCTGCCAGTATTACACCTTTTGATCTTAAATCTATGCTCTGTGAGGACATTGATGTCTGTTATTATTCAATCCCAGTAGAATGTCATTTCATTAAATTAACCAACTGATTCCAGTTTGTAAAACAACAACTAATGAGGCATGTGGAAAATGACACCATGTTTATAAAGCCACTAAATCCGCTGTTTAAGAGGAAAAGATGAAAGGGGCAAAGGGACCCGCCATTTGAGGAATAGGGTGGGGTGCACCTCTATTTCTTTCTGGTCAGAAAACTGATCGTGCTACCCTGGGTAAGATACATTTATCTAGCCCAGTGTAAAGTTCAGGAGATATTTGTGTAGAGAACAAGAAATTCCATTTAGTATTTGCATATAAAAATGAATCTTCTCAACCAAATATTATTCTTCCATGTTATCATTTTAACAGTATCGTATTGTATAGTTAACAATTTATAAGAACCATATGAATAGTGTGTTCCAGTCAATATTTATGTATAAAGTAAAAACAAAAGTTTCTGACCTGACTAATTTGTCTATTAAAATCATATGTACATTATATGCCCAGTCTGTATTTATATATCAGGTAATACCTTTCTCAACCAAACTTTTTTTTTATCAAGTTACATGTTTACCAGAACCATTGTTGCAGAAATTAATCAGCATGTTTCAATGAAAAAAAACCTCTGAACTGAATTTTTTTAACCAACTCACTTGTTTATCAGAATTCTATGAACAGTATATCTTCAATGTTTTGCAGATCTTGTATAGTCCAAATGTGTTCAAATATTTACCAAGCATCTTTGTATCATCTAACAATAAATGATGATCTATTCACATTATAAATGTTTGGAGACATGGTAATTGTTCTGATGAAACAAATATTCAGATACACTTTATTTTGCTAATCAAGGATCCACCTTAAAACTGAGCCCAAGTTCCTGTAAATATCTCAAATATTTTTTCTAATGTAATTCTGGCTACATTTCTTAAGTTGAATTATCCCAAGAAAAAAAACCTTGATCAATTCTAAGAAAACTATGAAGTTTCTTAAAAATATTAAAAATTCCTTAACTCTTTCACCAAGAATAAAATAGTTTACAGCAGTACAATTTTATAGTTATTTTTCATCCTACTATCTACCATCTCTACCAATGAAAAAATTCCAACATAGTGAGAAGTATTAATAAACCTTAATTTAAGAAGGAAAAGGCACCAATTTCACCAAAGTCTCATATTTATTTGTAGATTTAAGTTAACCTCAAGTCAGACTTAAATTTCAGCCAATCAGTTTGTGGAAATCTACAACAGGCCAACAATAAGAGAAACTATGTTAACAAATGTAGACCCCCAAATATTGTACCAATTTAACAAAAAATTACAAGAGTTCTGCTATCTTCCATTTATGCCTTTTTCTCTGCCTCAAAAACCCTCCTCTCTCTCCTTCCAGGCCCTCCTCTGCAGTTCTAAAGTCCTTACCTTGCCTTCTCTAAAAGTCGGCTATCCTTATATTTGTGTTAATTTATTATTCATTTATGTAATGATGCATACTTCAAAGCTGAATTTTATTTTTTATTTTTGTCAAGAAGAATGATATCCTACATGTTGTTTCCTTGGCAGCATGTCCTTTGGTTGCAAAAATTGCACCCTATGTTCAAGACTTAATCCCTCTTGCCTGTCCACTGTTAGTACTCCTAGCATGGGATATGTAAAGTGTCCAAGCATATAAGGATTTATATCAAAAGACTATTGTATAGTGTGGAACAGTAACTGTCAAAATAAGAACCATACCATTCTTTCCTATGAATGCACTTTCTTGGTCTGTCACTGATATACAGCTATTCTGTAGGTAACTCTGAAAAGTTAAATATTAAAATAAAAAACACTCGTAACAAAGAAATTTAAAATACTTGGATGTTTACTCGACAACTGCCTGCACAGCTATTAGGTACTTAATTTGTTTTTAAAAAATTCATTCGTTCTCCTTTTCTGTCTGATATCTGACCTTTTTGGTTCATGGAATATATTAAAATCTTCCAAGACTCCTCATGAACTTGAGTTAAAAGTCACATGATTTCTTTATGATTATTATTATTTTTATTATTATTATTATTATTATTATTATTATTATTATTATTATTATTATTGTGTGCAGTGCATACTCAGCCATTTAATAGCATCATCAAAAACATGCAGAGCCTGCAGTTCACTGGAGAACTTTCGTCAGTGGACAGTTGTTCACAAGGTCTGACATGGCCTAAAGAGCTCCAAAGCAATAGGAAGAGTTAGCGGACAGGCCCCTCGGACAATACTAATTGCACATAATCCCTGTCCTGTCCGAAAGCACTTCATTGTGGTCCACAGATGATGTGGCAGGTTGAAGCCAGGAGGGCAGACAGATGGCTCAGCTGTGAGGGAGTGGTTTACAAAATTTGTTGAAGACCATGCAACACTAGCTGTCATATCCTCTGGCAACAAACCTAACTAGATTGGGCATCATGAAGTCAAGCGGACTGCTGGATATCAGGTGATGTCCATGTAAAGTGGAAGTTTATCACTGGCATAGACCATCACTAAATCAACTTATCAGAAGTTTGTGATAAAAAAAGGAAATATATGCAATCATTGGATTGAGTCAAGTATTTTCAGATTTTCTCAAAACAAACATCTAGTCTAAGGGAGGTAACTCTAATGAAGCTAAAACTGATCCTTGGCTATGTCTATAACACATTATATGCCCACTCTATATACACTTGTAAAATATTGGGTGTTACTAAAAGTGCAACAATAATGTAGGCTTTCTATAATAAAAACAAAAGTAACATGAACTGCGCTTCATATTTGCTCACTCTATAAGTACCAGAAAAAGCACAGGATATGCTCATTCCATGAGTTCCATGAAAAACACATTATACACCCACTTTAGGAGTACCATGAACAACACATTATATGTACACCATTGGAGCACCATCGACAACACATAATATACCCATAAAATGCACATTATATGCACACCCCAGGATTACCATGAACATTACAGTATATGCTCACTTTAGGAGTAAAATAAAAAATCACATCATATGTGCATCCTATGTATACCATTAACAGCACATTATATGCATACAAACTGTGATATTACCATGAACATCCTATTATATGCTCACCCTCAGAGTGCCATGAACAACATGTTATGTGCCCACAAACAATAAAAGTATCATGAACAGAATATTATATGCCAACTCCATGTCTAAAAGTCTTCACCAGTATCAGGACAATACTTGGATTACCTCAGCTTTTACCAGTATCAGGACAATACTTGGATTACCTCAGCTTTTATTAGTATCAGAACCATACTTTGATTACCTCAGCTTTTACTAGTATCAGGACCATACTTGGATTACCTCAGCTTTTATTAGTATCAGGACTGTATGTGGTTTACCTCAGCTTTTACTAGTATCAGGACTGTACTTTGATTACCTCAGCTGTTTCTAGTATCAGGACCATACTAGGATTACCTCAGCTTGTACTAGTATCAGGACTGTATTTGGATTACTTCATCTGTTTCTAACTTCAGTACCATACTTGGATTCCCTCAGCTTTTACTAGTATCAGGACTGTACTTGGATTACCTCAGCTTTTACTAGTATCAGGACTGTACTTGGATTACCTCAGTTTTTACCTGTATCTGGACCATACTTTAAAAAAGGCAACCATTCTTTAACATTGCATTAAAAAACAAATTTTGCAGTACTCTGATGTAGATCATAAACAAATATTTCTTTCTGTTGTCTGCAGTAACGACTATTATTACTGATGTTTCCATTCAATAAATATATATTTTAGAATTAACCTCGGTTCTTGTGTTGTTAAACTCTCTCACATCTCTATGTTGTATGGAAAGAGAAGATACTTTAGCAAATTTTATGACCCTAGTTTGAGCCCAGGTCTTCTTTAAAAATGTGTGTAACAGTTGTTTGTATTGTTTGATAATAATACAGAAAAATACAATCATACCCTAATTTGTATTCCACATTATGTGGCATAGATCCAGATGCAATTTCTAAATAACAAAATAACTATCATCTGTTCTAATTCATGAGTCCATGGCCTCACTTAGAGACATTGCCCTTGGACAACACTGGTATGATCCCATGGCCCAACTTTGAGATACAGACATGAGACAACACTGATATGACTCCATGGCTCAACCTTGGGACAGAGACATGGAACACCACCAGTATGACTCCATGGCCCAACCTTGGGACAGAAACATGGGTCAGCACTGGTATGACTCCATGGCCAAACCTTGGAACAACACTGGTATGACTCCATGGCCCAACCTTGGGACAGAGACATGGACAACAGTGGTATGGCTCCATAGCTCAACATTGGGACAAAACCATGGTACCCCATAGCATATCCAGGGAACATATGTAATGAGTGAAAGGTGAGCTTTGGAGCTTGCAATATTCCAAATCTGTAATGAATCAGATAAATATTTCATTGAAACAAAAGGGATAAAATTTTTGGAAATATTATCAAAAGGTGTCATACATACTGCTCCAAATATCCACACCAATGAATTCTAAATCCATTAGAAAAGTGTGATATTATGTTCTATTCCAGATAATAAGTGAATTTTGGTCTCAAAACACAAAATTATTAAAAACTTGAAAATGTGTTCCCAACATAAATGTTGACCCCAAAACCATACCCAGGAGCATCTCCCAAAAAAAATAGTCCTGAGAAAAGGGGATGACGTTCTATTCCAATCACGACATGAATTTCCTGAGTGGTTATGAAAATAAAACGTAAGAAAAAAAAACTTGAACCAAAATGTGTACCCAGTTGTAATTTTTGAGACCATTGTCCCATTTAGAGACAATAATGGTATTGAGTTTAATGAAGTATGTGATGATGTTATATTCCAAACAAGTGCCGAATAAGTGAATGAATTATAGAAATGTAAGTGATGAAAATTATTTTTTAGAGAAAGAACATTCATCAAAATATGTCACCATTATAATTCCAGGACCATGGTCCCAACAAGGGGCCAACCCTGGCATAGCTGAAGGAAAAAAAGGGAAGACAAAATATTCCATAGAAGAAGTGAACCAGATAAGATGTTACTGTGATAACACACTGAAAAGCTGTTCATGCAATCCAACATGGCTGACCAAAATACTGTAAACCCCCATCTTGAGGGTAAATAATAATTCTTCAACTTTTCAAAAGCAGAAAATAGGGTAGTGAAATGATTTCTTAGTACATTTGGATACATTGGTCATTTGTTTTTATACCTTCAATATTTCTTAGTACATTTGGATACCTTGGTCATTTGTTAGTACATCTTGAAACCTTCAATATTTCTTAGTACATTTGGATACCTTGGTCATTTGTTAGTACATCTTGATACCTTCAATATTTCTTAGTACATTTGGATATTCTTCATATTTCTTAGTACATTTGGATACCCTGGATTATTCTTAGTACATTTAGATGCCTTGGATATTTCTTAGTACATTTGGATACCCTGAATATTTCTTAGTACATTTGGATATTCTGGATATTTCTTAGTACATTTGGATATTCTGGATATTTCTTAGTACATTTGGATGCCTTGGCTATTTCTTAGTACATTTGGATGCCTTGGCTATTTCTTAGTACATTTGGATACCCTGGATATTTCTTGGTACATTTGGATACCTTGGATATTTCTTAGTACATTTGGATACCCTGGATATTTCTTAGTACATCTGGATACTCTGGATATTTCTTAGTACATTTAGATACCCTGGATATTTCTTGGTACATTTGGATACCCTGGATATTTCATAGTACATTTGGATACTCTAGATATTTCATACAACATTTGGATACCCTAGATATTTCTTAGTACATATGAATACTCTGGATATTTCTTAGTACATTTGGATACCCTGGATATTTCATAGTACATTTGGATATTCTGGATATTTCTTAGTACATTTGGATGCCTTGGATATTTCTTAGTATATTTGGATGCCTTGGATATTTCTTAGTACAATTGGATACCCTGGATATTTCTTAGTACATTTGGATATTCTGGATATTTCTTAGTACAATTGGATGCCTTGTATATTTCTTAGTATATTTGGATGCCTTGGATATTTCTTAGTACATTTGGATACCCTGGATATTTCATAGTACATTTTGATACCTTGGATACTTCTTAGTAGATATGGATACCTTGGATATTTCTTGGTACATTTGGATACCTTGGATATTTCTTAGTACATTTGGATACCCAGTATATTTCTTAGTACATTGGGATACCTTGGATATTTCTTAGTACATTTGGATACCATGGATATTTCTTAGTACATTTAAATGCCTTGGATATTTCTTAGTACATTTGGATGCCTTGGATATTTCTTAGTACATTTGGATACCCTGGATATTTCTTAGTACATTTGGATACCCTGGATATTTCTTAGTACATTTGGATACCTTGGATATTTCTTAGTACATTTGGATGCCTTGGATATTTCTTAGTACATTTAGATGCCTTTCATATTTCTTAGTACATTTGGATATCCTAGATATTTCTTAGTACATTTGGATACCCTGGATATTTCTTGGTACATTTGGATACCTTGGATATTTCTTAGTACATTTGGATACCCTGGATATTTCTTAGTACATCTGGATACCCTGGACATTTCTTAGTACATTTGGATACTCTGGATATTTCTTGGTACATTTGGATACCCTGGATATTTCATAGTACATTTGGATACCCTAGATATTTCATAGTACATTTGGATACCCTAGATATTTCTTAGTACATATGAATACCCCGGATATTTCTTAGTACGTTTGGATACCCTGGATATTTCATAGTACATTTGGATACCCTAGATATTTCTTAGTACATTTGGATACCCTAGATATTTCATAGTACATTTGGATACCCTAGATATTTCTTAGTACATTTGAATACCCTGGATATTTCTTAGTACATCTGGAAACCTTGTATATTTACATTTGGATACTTTCAATATATGCCTTTATCTTATACCACTGCATACCATTAAAAGACTTTATAAGGCATTATTGCATGTAATTTATGTGATCATACAGTATAAACAGTAAAATTCTAGGACCTTACCTGAAGAATGTCATAAACTCTGTTGATAGCCACATGACTTCCAAGAATACTAAACTGGTCATCTTTGGAAGTATAGACTCTAACTCCTGTATTCAACAATATGTACATCAGCCAGTTTTTGGATTTACCCACTGTGGAAAGGATGTCACTAACTTTCACGATGGCTGACACTCCACCAAAAATCTAAACAATTCAATAAATATTGAGTCAACTATTTATGGAAAATATGAAGGAAACATAGGATTTGACACAAAAAAGAAAAGAGACAGTTCCAGACTGAAACATTACCTTAATTTTTATATAAAAGCTAAAATAGCTGTTACCAAGTCATTATGTCTCATTTCTAAGTGGACATATATTATGACTCAAGGTCTTAAACTACATAACAAGAAAGCAAAACGAGCAAATTTTGTATAATTGAAAAACATGAATTTCCCTAAAATATAAATTGAAAGAATTAAAAAAAAAAATAAAATTCTAAAACGTTTGATCAATTCCATTAACTCTGAGTAATCTGAATGATTTCCAATGGTACATGTATTCTGAATGATGTCACTACAGGACTGATCTGTCAACAGTACAGGAAAAAATCACTGATATAATCCCATAGTGTCTTTAAATCAATTCAGTCATTCCAATACAGTTATTAATTAATATTTTTTGAATTAACTCACAGTAATTTAATACAGCTATTATATACCCAAATAGTCTTCAAATGAATGTTGGTGCGCTGTAATTCCAATGAATGATTAAATTAAATAAATGAATAATGCTTTCATATGAATAATGCTTTCAAGACCAACAGTACTACATTGATTGTCTAAATATGTGTAACATATCAATTATATTGAAAAATTACATGCAATATCAAATTGCAGTACAAGATTTTGAATGAACATTCTTGGTATTTTGAAATACTCTCAGTTAACAATTCAGATGATTTACACTTGTTATTCAGGAAATAGGGCAGGATTTGTTTTAGTAAAACCACTTTCTTCATTCACAAGAACTCATGTCGTTGATGTTTACTTGTGTTTAACAGTAAGACATTACCTTGAAACTTATCAATGAATGGATTGATGCATTAATACATGACTCATCTTAGAGTACAAACTATGATTATAAGATTTTAGCAAAACATGTTATTAACTTAAATGACCCTTATAAAAACTATTATCATGAAAACAATGTGCATAATATAGATATACATAACACCTACCCTCATAAAGAAGAACAATTTATATCAAAACTTCTTTCGCATATCTATCAAACATACATATAATTAATATTGCATAGGAAAATATGTGATACAATATATAAACAAAATAATGCAATATAGTATTTCTATACACATGCAAGTGCATCTGCAATAAAACTGTATATTTCATTGATATGCCTAATATCAATGTTGTATACTTGTAACACCAGAATCCATCTTAATAATCATCGATTCCTGTTTTTTTATTTTAGTAATGAAAATAAGGGGGTTATGATCACTAAAAACAACATCCAGTAAATGAGTTTAACAAATACACTTCAGAGTGTTTCATGGACAATATTAAAAGCTTAACATAACTTCTCAATTGTGCAATAATTTCTCTGGTGCTTATTAAATTTTTAAAATAATATATACTAGATGATCTAAACCATTGCTCTCTTCCTGCATTACTTGTATCTACAGAAATTTTAAATTATTTATTCAAATCTGAAGCTGAAAAAAAACTGGTGCACTCTTGAGTATGACCTTTACCTTATCAAACACACCCTGACATTTGTCATCTCAATGAAACATGGCCTCTTTACTCAACAAAGTGGTCAGGATTTCAACAATCATGGAAATATAAGAGCAAAATTTCTGATGAAATCCCATCAAACCCAAACATTGCATCTTTTTATTCTTTACTGATAGGCATAGAGTTTTTAGATATAACCGTAACAATAATGTTTATAGAATATATTTGACCATGTCCTTGATGTACTAAAATATAACACAAGCATAGAAAGAGTCATTCAAAGAACTTGCAGACAGTTTCCAAGTGGTCTTTCCAGAAGACATGATTTTGGTGCTCCAAACTCTGTAATTCAAATATTTGTTGCAAAGATCATAAAATCCCAGTTGTCTGGCATTCAGTTTTCTTATTAACTGACAAACCACATTTTCATTAACTTTCCATTTGAGCAATTCTCATTTCCAGACATTTTTCAAAATGTTAACCAAAATGTTTCAAGAATCTTGGTACATCAGAACATTCAAGACTATCTAAGTGCATTTGGAAAATTCTATTACTCTGGATTTGTGATTGGACATTTTTAGGATTATTTGTAATTTAATTCATAATACTTGAGTATCATTTGAATTTTCACTTTGTATTCTTGGGATATAACTTATTTTGTTCATTTTACTAAAACTGTTGGTTTTATTTCTTTCTGTTGCATAGTTTAAGACCTAGTGTTGTAATACAGCTTTGATATCCACCAAGGCAAGCATAGATTTGATGCCTTAGTGTCTCAGAAGAAAAGGCACTGATGTCCCATTTCCTTGGCATAATGTAACCAATAATGTGATAAAAGTATTGTTCAAATAAATCAATCAACCAGCCACATAATTAACAGAGGCAATTATCAGCAATGAAAAATTATCAGTTTCTTCAAATTGAAATTGCTTTGTGGTTTAAGGTCAATATTACTTCAAATTTATAAAATAATAGTGCAGTAAATCATGCCGATAATGAATCATGTCCTTACTGGGTCTTTGCAGATCTCCTCCTCTACTTCAATCTTGCTGAAAGAGGTTTGTGGCCCCTCTAATGACTCTGTGATACCAGTCTCAACTATCTGTTTTAAAACAAACAAGATTCAGAGTTTAATATACTTGTATGCAATGGCTCTGACCTCGATTATCAACCCAAAAAATTCATATCAATTGATAAGGACAAGGTGGTCATAATTTTGTTGTGATAAAAATACATCTTACAATAACATGTAAAGGTACTTAAAATCTGGGCTTTAAAATGATCCGAGACCTTTGTATACTAAGTGAAGACCTTGTCAAACAGAACTAAGCTTAATTATTATGTATAAAGGATTCTGATTATTTTAATAGGAATTTTATTGCCATAAACCAGTTTTACCAGCATGTCATTACATCTCTTCCATCAAGATAACAAATATAATGGTCCTTGGATAGAAACTTTTCTAGTTATTCAACTAGTAAAATCTTCTGCGATGCAAAACATACATCATAGTTGAAAATCATGTGTCTAATGCCCACATGTCAAATAACATGAGTTATTAACAGTGATAGTACTGAAAATGAGTGACTGTTTTTACACACGCATCATTCATGCAACTGATAGTCATGTGGATATCACATGCTGTAAATAAATATAAATTCTAGACACTTAAACTTGGATTTTACTCTTGTGAAGTTTAACTTTCATCAAATCCCATTTCTAAACATTATTGTACTAAACAATGAACGTCCATATTAACTGAAAGCTGTTACCAACTTATTTTTTTATTTTCCTGGAAGATTCCTTCCCATATATAGAACAGTTTTTAAGAAAGAAAACTAAAATATTTGATTCTGGAAAATCATTTTCAGTTAGTCACACGTCTTTTTTAACCATTCACTATTCAGATGAATGGTCAGACCACTAGTAAGACTTGTTCCTTTTACTTTGGTTTAACTTTACTTAGAAACAAAAACTTACTGGTACTTTCTGACTAGATGAGCTCAGTTTTGACTTTTTTCTTCTAGTTCTTGTCTCCATGGCAATCATTTCAGAATTAAATGACATCCATTCTAAAAAAAAAATATTTATTTTAGTCAACTATGATATATACAAATGACAAGTCAAGTAAACAAGTTCTGGAACACTAAAATATTTGTAAAAAGTACTATTCTAAAGAGATAAGTGTTTTACTCGACAAACATGTAGACAAAATGTAATACCCACAACCTTAAATATCTGGCTAAGAAGTAAAATTAAATTTGACAATAAATGTAAGAAAATCTATTAATAATTCTCTTTCAAACAGTACTATACAGATCCAATAACAGGTTAATGTTTCTAAATTAGAATCAAAATCAATGGATTGCTGTAATTTAATGACATTGTTTTTTATTAAGATATTTCTTCCATCCATTTGTACTATGTACCTGTAAATGCTTTGATGCTTCCAGAAAGAATTATTAAACAACATAAATCTGAGGCAAATATAGGAAGTACAATGCTTCTATATTGTCTTTTTTACCATATAAGGCTGTTTATGTTTCATACACCTTTAAAACATGAACATGTAGAAGCACTCCTGTGTGAAGTTCCTTAAATGCAAATCACCACCAACATTTTGAGGAAACAATGCTTCACATTCTCTGAAGAACTTACAACTTTTCCTGCTGCTTTCACTGGAAGCAGTGGGAATACATAAAATGGGAATTCACTTGGCAACCAAGGTACCATATTACAATGCACTTAAAGGATTCTTAGTCAATAAATTCAGACAGGAGTGGGAGCACCATTTCTTTTCCTCTAAACATTTCCTTTTGCCTTAAATTTAATTATCCTCAAGTTTTGTGATCAATATTGTGATATTCTCTGTCTCTTTCTCCTCCTACATTACTGGATGGAAATTCACGCCACATTTTATTTTAAATAAGATGTTCATGTGATGGCCATTTGTAAGAAACTGGTGTAGATTTTGGTCCCATTTTCTGAGGTCTCTGGCCATTTGTAAGAACCAGGAATGGTAATCTGCAAGCATGTTAGCAGTTTGTAAGGGAGTCAACAACTGTTGGATTAATATAAGTGTTAAGTTCAGATAAGTAACTAAGAGTTGTGGAAGATTCAACACAATCAATTAACAGAGGAGGAGTTTGAATTGCTGTCTGGGTACAAAGGTCAACCCACACAAAATTCAACATTTTTATGGGTATGGATATCTACCATTACTTTCTTCAGTGTCGTTATTTTCCTTCCCAGTATGTAATATCAAAACAAATTTAAACAGAGGTGGAGAATAACTTGTTCATCTATCATTGTATGAAGATTTGTAACATAAAATCACATTTAGGACCATAATAAACATTAGACCAGTACCAATTTCATTTAAGACCATAATGGACATTAGACCAGAACCAATTACACTATACTGTGCCAATAGTCTTTCCAAAAGAGCTGGCCCAGCTGATGTATGAGGCAGCTGTACAAATAGCCTTGCACCAGTTACAATATAGGCTGACAACTGTATAAATTATTCTTGAAAGCTGGCCTCTCATTCATTAATAGAGAACCAGTCAGGGCAGAGCTATTGGGCAGTAAGATAATGATTCTTCATCAGAATTAGGTCAATGTTAAAACATAACCCAGTATGACTAATGTTTAATAAGTGCTACTGTGGTGCAACTTTGGAAATATGAACCATCACAAATATTCTAGTGGGCAATAATTTTCGTAAAAGTATTTTGGGTTATGACACTTAAGATGATATGCAATGAATACTGGTCCATGACCCTTGACCCTTTGCAGACCAGCCACTTCTCATAGGCCTTCAAAATGGAAGACTTATTTAGCTCTTGCATTCCATTGTATATTAAAATGTCAAACTCCTTTTAATGCTGAACATCCCACAGAGAAGAGTCAGGCATTAAATAGTTTCTCTGGACATTTACAGAAAAGTAACCACTACTGCTGATAGAGTAAAGATTTTCCTCAATATGTCTGTTGCTGAATTGAACTGACCATTGGTCCCCAAGCCTTCAAAACATCTAGACAGAAATGACCCACCGTAGTATTTCAGATCTCAATATTTGGGCCATACTAATCTAACACTGGAGTGAATATTAAAGAAATAAAATCTTGCTGAGAATCCTATCATTCATTAAATGAAGCAAGAAAAGGGCCAGAAAAGTACCACAACCAAAGTCAAGAATGAGAAATGAACCAATGAGAAGAAGAAAAATCTAATAAAAATTATGAAAACTATATTATGTGTGAAAGATGGCAGCTAAATGATCTCCAAATCCATTTGGGAACAAAATTTGTTGACTGGGTCAAATGTTCTAGGTACATGTATTGCAAATAAGTCCAAAAAATATTCTGTACCAACTTTCACCAAGGCATTGATAATGTCTAACATTGTATTGTATGTCTACACTGTGAACCCAACAGGAAAATATAGATAAAAAGCAGTTCCAGGACCTGTTAGTTCTCTTCCACATATATGTATTATGTGTTAATAAGGACTGGTAAAACATGGTAATATTTTTTTTTATATCAAAATATTCCAACCCAAACTGTTTGAGGAATCTATCTACCAAATTGAGAAAATTATCAATACTTTTCATCCTGTACCTTTACTAGGTGTGGATTATTTATCAGTCTTCCAAAATTTGTTAGTATTCCTTAAAAGTGCAATAACATACTGAACTTGTACACAATAAATCATAATAATGTAAGTTTGCTTAATGGATTTTATGTCTCCATATCTTGCCAAAAATGTTTGATTCACAAAGAAAAATGTTTTCAAATAAATTTTATTTAACTGTTAGTATAGAGGAGCACATGTACAGTATCTGCTGTTGCTATTCAATGCTTAAGTTTACCAACTAACAGGACTGCACTGGTTATTTTAAAGTACACATTAACACTGTCTTACAAGATCCATTACTGATTGCAATGAAATATTATTTGTTGTTCTACAATTTAATGCTAAAATAGTTTTACTAAAGTCTCTTCCTTCCTGATTTTCATTAATTTATGTCTTAGTTATCATCACACACCTTTCTAATGAACATTACTGGCCACTATGGACTCCTTCTATTATCAACTGGCACTAAATTGAATAAACCTGCACAATCTGATGTAGTGTCAAATCAATATTAGTGCAGGGGGTAGTTAAAATTTTCTTAATATGTGGCGCTTTGATTATGCCATCACAGCATGTGAAATTCAATTTAGTTTACACTCAATCACAATTATTTGTTGACCTTGTCTACAAATGCCATACTTATACATGTACACTGATTTTGTCATATGTATGTCTCAGGACATTCAATGATGATCGTCAAAGTAATACTTACTGATGCTTAGTTAAATAAAGCAATTATCACCAATTCAATGCATGCATAAAAAAATTCACAAAAAATGATAATTTTAGCTAAATTAGTTGTACTGCACACCTCACCAATATTGCCTACATGACCTGTAGGTCTTGTACTTTAAGATACATGACCTGTATGTCTTGTACTTTAAGAAACATGACCTATATGATTTGTACTTTAAGAACAGTATATCTGCTTATTAGCTAAAACATTGTAGCCTCAAATTATATTGGGACTGATCTGTGTCAACAAAGAGTATTAGTCTTATAACTGGATATACTATGCTGAAGAAAAATAACACAGTAACATAGCATAATGTGTTTTCGCTGATGATGTATTTAGCTGGTCACAATATTTTCAAAATTTAGCTAAGATTTTATTTTTTGTGCATCATCCAGTTTTCTGCAAATTATGAAAACAAGTAAAGGAATTTCAACTTGTAAGTTGTTTGAAAAATTAGCATCAATAAACTTACTGAATTGCATAATGACATTTTTCCCCCTAGACTCTCATTATTTAGTTTGAGTCCAGTCTCCACAATCTGTCACTTGTCAGCTCCAGTTCTGGCAGATGACAGATGTGTCATGCTGAAATCTGGTTATACTATTCATAAAAGTTAAATCATAATCAGTGATGGTCTTTGTGAAAATTTTCCTTTTTCTCTATGCTGCTTAAACCTGGTGATAGGAGTAAACACAAAAGTGACAGATTCCTTCAGGAATTAATGTGCCTTTAATATGATAACTAAAAAGAAATTTCCCCAAAAAGAAAGCAGCAAAGTTGTTTAGTTTACCAACTAATACCCCAGTGGATTGATTAAAAAGAAAAGTGAACACTGATGTGAAAATATTTAAATGCAAAGAAGCTTGTTAATATCTGACATAATATAATAAAATATATAAAATATGACAGTCAATGACTGGAAAGTGTTCAACTAATGTGACAATTTTCCAACACAGAAACATAATATTGTGACAAAAAGTGTAACATACCATGTGACTGGCAAAAACTGTTTACATATTTCACCCGAAACCAAATATTAATCATCTGTCACCATCCTTTTTTCACTTATATTAAATATTATAAAATTTTCCATTCCAAACCAAATGTAGCAAAGTTTGTTAATTATTTATTGGACATGAAATCAAAATGTGGCTCATATTTGGTAATATTTTCATGCATTTATATAGTGGCAAAAATACAAGATGCTGGAACACTCTAGTTCATTCTGCTCAGCATCACAAATAATACTAGCGGTTGTAACTCAGTCAATTTTCATGAGAGCATCTTGAAATACAACTAAACCACTAAATTCTGTCGGCACACAAAAATTTCAACACCATTTGAACTGACATAAAAAAGCAACACCACCCATTCAATACATGCTGACAAACTGATCTATTTACATATAGTCTGCTATGCTTATCCTGGGTTTGTGGAAGAGTCCATGTTTGATACAGAGCTGAAATGTTATAGAAGCGATCACGTGCCATAAGCTAACACACCGCATTATCAATTTTTCTTGAACTATTTTAAACTTTTACTTAATGTCTGCATATGATATGGTTTGTCTAATTAAAGTAAAAAAATTAAAGGAAAAAGCGTTTATCTGTGAGAATTACATTACCTGACACACTTTTCATACATGAATAGAAATGCAACTCACAAGAAAACACAAGGAAGGCAACTATATTACAATTAAAGGCAGCAGAAAATGAAAAGGTCATGTGAGATTGTGCATGTCAAAGGATTTGAAATAAATAAACAATTGTTATTCTAATACAAAGAGTCTATTCATTCTTAATCCGAAAACTCTGCACCTTGACTGTCATCAGAAAATGTCCAGATGAAAATTATTGGTTGCTATGGCTCTTTGCAATATAGCCTAGGTACTTAACAACAAAAGGAAGTCTGATCTAAACATTACCATTGCAGGGTACTATGACTCTATGCCAATGGTGTTTAAAACCATTCATGCATTAATTAAATTAGATAATTTTATCTGCATTTTAAGTTGTCCCATAATCTATGATGTTGACTCTGATATTTATGATAGAGATTGGTCTATGTAATACTAGAATGTCACCTGCGGTTCCCAAACACTGTCAACTTTGTTAGCATTTCACATCAAACTGAAGTTTCTTTAGCAAAAGTCATGATACCCCTACATGGGCAAGTCTGTGTTCGATACCCTATATAATTCCATAAATTCTAGTTATAATTATATCTTTAATGTACGAGTTCCTCCTATTTATTTAATTCAGTGAATTATGTAAGAAAGCTTTCCAGTAGCTTCTTGTGGGTCAGTGGTTCTTTCTGCAGATTTCCCGGTTTCTTCCTTCACCATTAATACTGGCTGCAATGTATAGCCTATCATGTGCTGAAAAATGGCGTTAAGCCCCAGAACAACGACAGTATTAGGGACCCCGTGATGACAATCAGGTTAGAAATTATAAATCAAAGAATAAAATAAGGTTTATCTATTTTTTTTATATCCTATGTGCTTTTTGTTTTTAAAATCAGTAAAGGGATATAAATAAAGGGTGGGGGTGGGGGTAAACATACTATAGTTAACAGTGTCAGGTACTTCCCTCAGCAACAATCAATTTAGAAGTTATAAACCGGTCTTACTAAATCCTGACAATGAAAGACAAAGCCTGACAAAGCCCCACAAAGCCAGATTTAAAAAGTGTATTTATATTGTTATTTATATTGAAGAATCAATTAATTTAGCAAAAAGACATATTAGGCAGATTTAAATGACCAAAAATTAGGCAACAAAGTTTGGAATCGAATATTGACAGAGTAATAAAGTAAAAAAATCATATGCAAAATGTTTTTTACTTGATAAATTGTTCTTTTAACTTATTATCGAAAGAAAATGCACATTTTCAATTGATCTGAATCATGCAAAGCCAAAGTCACACAAAGCCTAACAAATTCCTCACAAAGCCTGACCTAGTTTTAGAAGCCATATAAGTCAAGTGTATTTGTATTGTAAATTATACTGACAAATAAAGTAACCATTCTGAAAGATTAGTTTTCAACATCATTATGCCAAATTAAATAGCCAAATAAAATTTGGCGTGAAAGTTTGAATTCAAATAAAGACAAAATCATATGTAAAATGTTTATTTTTTTATAAATTGTTCATCTGTATGATTTCTACCCACACATTAATGAATGACTGGTAATTGGGAGACCAATTCCAAATTAACTGTATATCAAAAAAAGGCATACAGAGCATGATGGTCATAACTGGTATGTTTATTATTTTAAATGTCTAAATAAGAAAATTCAACCTCCATTTGGGAAAATATTTGTATAAACTTACATTAGACTAACCATAACTAAATATTTTTAGAATGTTACAGTAATGTACAAATAATGAAAAGAAAATATTTGAGAAAATACACGACTTAATATTTAATATAATTCACAATAGTCATATATATGTCTTTGTGGTGTCCAGTAAGACCAATAAATCTTGGGGACAAAACTTATTAGAGGCGACACTGCTTCCAAGTCACAGAAGCAATGCGATAATAATTAACATTTACATATATAGGTTTTGGTATAATAAGCATTTCAATTTATGCACATACAAAAATCCATTTGAATTAGACAGATTTAAAAATAAAAATTGCTTCTAACTGCTCTTTTGATATGCTGTAATTTGCAAAGTCTATCATATGACGAATTGTAATCCATATCCAGGTCTCAAACTCATTATGTAGAATGAACTTGTCCACAAGATTCAAAATTCATAACTAAATTTCAAGGGATGGAGGCAAGCTTTTGTTTTTGAAAACTCTTACAATTTTCATTACATCTGTTAAGAAAGAGCAAATACTGTATGTTGTGAAATATTGTTTAAAAAACCCCTTCCTCCTACATGCCAGCAAGGTATGGAATTCATAAGAAAAATTGTAGACACTTAATATGTATGAATAACACTGAGAAATCAAATAAACATTTTTATTTACAAAATTGATTGAGTAATCAACACAAACAAATTTTTGATGAAATCCAACAATTAAAATCATGAACACAAAATGTACATCTAGTTACTCATTAATACTAATATTAGTACCTCGACATCATAGCTGGTTGCTAAAATCCAATGAAATAGGATACACAGAAATAAAGTCAGATTAAGTTACTTATTTCAATTATGTAATGACTAATGGATTTTTTAATAATTATGAAAATAAGAAATGTACATATTGTGATAACACTTTACATAGTTGGTGTAAAATTAACAATCTGATTTTAAAATTTCTTTAAAAAATTGTTTTCATATTATGAAATGTTTATTATTTTAAAATGTCTGTATCTGATAAACTGACATGATAAATGTTTTTTTTTTTTCAATTAGGAACACAGTGTCATAAAATGGCATAATAAAAATGTGTTTTTCAAAGTCTAAAAAGGTTGTTTATCATTACATCAAATTTGTGCCCTACTTTCTCCTAGTCCTTGTTGCCTGGCACCTTGTTCTTTGGTTTGATTTCTTTGACAATTTTGGGGCTTTCAACAGTGTACATACCGTCTGAGGATGTCATCATGGTTGTTAATTTAATGTAGGATTTCTGCAAAAATATCATGAATATATTGTCTTTTTCTTTCTGAGATTTTGAATTCCATGATAATTTACTTATTTTACATCGAGAGAATTTTGTGTTGAGGATCTAGTTGCCTGTCCCATACGGAGATTGGCGAAGGTCGATGAGCTGGACCTTGATCACTTCATATAGTTTTTCAGTTTGGTTGATTTATTCATCAATCTTATATTGCAATATAAATACAACTTTCTAATATGACTTTTTCTGGCTTTGTGTAACATTGTTATGTGGTGTCAAATATAGACACAAGTATATACAAGCTGACAACTCTTTATATATTGGATAACAATATTTTCTTTCAATAGTCATTAAAAAAACAATATATAAAATAATAATCATTTCCAACATGATTGTGTCATACTTTATCAATATGTTATGATTGTTCGAAAATTCGAACTTTGTCGCCCAATTTTCGATTATTTAAATCAGCATAAATGTCTTTTGGCTAAGTTACATGATTTATCAAAACACAACAGTATAAATACGCTTTTTAAAATCTGTCTTTGCATGGACTTGTGTGGCTTTGTCAGGCTTAGCAGTATTTAGTAAGACCCGTTATAAACTTATGAATGAAATGACTGTTTTGTGCATTTTTTAAAACAAAATCCTCGATGCTTTCGTTTTTAAAAATCAGCAGTAATGGTGGGGTTTACAAAAAGCAGGAGGGTATGCGAATATTAGAGACATATACAATGTGATGTCGGCAAAAGCTTTCGGTACTTTGATGCTTATCACTTACATTTATGTATTACGATTCGCCGTTTATCGTATCGGACCATCAGAGTATGACCAAATGACGTTACTTCATGGCCTGTACGAGAAATAGGTAAAAAATAATAATAATAATAATAATCTGTATAACAATCACGTACACCAAACTTTATTTTGATGAACCTAATTTTTCAAATACAACCTATAACTTCAGTGTGTACACATATGCATATATTCACCGTAAGCATGTAAATACCTAAGAATTACGGTGTATTTCGGGTTCTTGTTTATTGCGGTCTTACTATTAAACACAAGAGATAGTAACACTATTCCCTGTTGAGTTCTTGTGTGTGTCACTCGTATTGGCAGAAGTAAAAAGCCATGTCAAGTTGCTTTTTCATAACATTTGATCACTGGTCTAGTGTTGAAATACCATTCTAGCAACACCAAAAACTGATTTTGTCGCATGCATGCTCGCGTTAGATAAACATGAAGGGACGCGACGTAACACGAGAAATCCGGTTTGAAAACTTGTTGACTGCATCTAAGTGATTGTGAAAATGAATATAGAACTAGTCAATTTTGGATTGTACTAACATTGAATGAACTGAGTGTTATCAAGAACTCTGCGGATACAAGTTTATACACTAATACGAATATCGGCAGCTGCCAAGTGTGTATTGCTGCTACTGCTGCTGCTGCTGCTAATAATAATAATAATAATAATAATAATAATAATAATAATAATAATAATAATAATAATAATAATAATAATAATAATGACTACAACAACAATATTTATTTAATGTAGCTTATTTATAGTGATGCCTACCTGAGACTTAAAATGAATATATAAATTATTTCTTATGTGTAGTAAGATCTACTCTATGCTCAGGGCTGTAGAGAGCGATCATAGGCCCTGGTGTAAGAAACATCGAAGCCTCTCCTTGTTCTTGTTCAAATAAATGTTTATTTTATAAAATTTAAAAAAATGTTGTTCGGTCCGGGCCTCAAGGATATATCACCAGTTGTCCCCGACCTCACTGCTCTTTTCGGTCCTGCCTATGCCCTATCAATGAATATAAAAATTATACCTCAGATGTAGTAAGGCCTATATTTGCTTTAACAATGAATACATCAAGTATACTTTTGTGGAACTACTTCCTCGGCTAAGCTGTCTCGGGTCTCGCTATCTTGGGTTCTTTGTGATTAGTCTTGTATTAGAAGTGATACTCCACTGAATCTGTCTGATGACTGGCACTACAGAGTGTGACAGATTTCTACCTCAGCGGGTTACCGTCTTATTCCTGGTTTCTTGTGTGTCGCCGACTTGGTCGCAGAAGCCAACTTGGTCGCCAACTTGTAGCAGGGTTGCCGACTGGGTCACCGACTTGTCGCAGGGTCGCCGACTGGTTGCAGACTTGTCGCGGTATTGATTGCTGACTAGGTCGCCGTCGCCGACTTGTTGCAGGGTCGTCGACTGGTCGAATACTCGCCGACTGGGCTCCCTCTGGTTGCTGGCTATGTCGCAGACTTATCTCAGTCTCGGTCGCTGACTTGGTTGCAGTAGCTGTGTCGCAAAGTCGCCAACTGGTCTCTTTTTGTCGCCGATGGGGTTGAAGTCGTGGTCTCAGACTTGGTCGCAGTCGGCAACTGTGTCGCTGTATCGGTCGCAGAGTCGCGTCATTATCCGCTCTAGATCAAGAGAGAGAGAGAGAGAGAGAGAGAGAGAGAGAGAGAGAGAGAGAGAGAGAGAGAGAGAGAGAGAGAGAGAGAGAGAGAGAGAGAGAGAGAGAGAGAGAGAGAGAGAGAGTTCTAGGTCGCTCATCACCAGCTGTCCTTGACTCTCCATTGTCACTGTTGTTCACTGTGACAACTTCTGCCATGGTGTCGATGGGTTAAGTCTCAACAAGACTGATATCCTCATCGACTTTCCCTTATTAATACATTCCGAAGTCTCAGAGTCCAATTCCCTTGCTCCATTAGCGCCTTCATTTCGTCCTTGATATCTCTTCAAGCGATCCACGTGAACTACGAGGGGCTTTCCATATCTACCGCATTTAACTCTGTAATCGACGTCACTCAACCTGTCAACGACTTCGTATGGCCCATACCACCATGTCTCTAATTTCGGCGAAATTCCTCTTTTTCTTTTCGGCGTAAACAACCAGACAAATCGCCTGCCTGAAATCTCTCGCATCCAGTCCTGCTATCATAGCCGCGTTTCTGTCGCCGCATGTTGCACTGCAAGTTGTCTCTAGCGAAACGATGTGAAATTTCTAATCTTCTTTCCAATGACTGAATCCATTCATGCGAACTACTATATCATTGATCAGTTGGTTTTCCAAACACAACATCCAACGGTAAGTCTGCCTCCTTTACCATCATCATGAAATTGGGAGTAAAACCTGAGGTATCAATCACTGTAGTTCGTAATGTCATCGCTAGGTATGGGAGGTGCTCTTCCCAGTCTCTTTTTCGTTCTTCAACGAAAGCAGATAGCATTCCCTCTAGCGTTCAGTTCAACCTCTCCACCATGCCGTCGCCTTGCGCACGGTACGGACTGGTTCTAATTTTCTCGATTTGCCGTCCTTGATCCGCGTTAATCTGTCGTGGCACACTAAAACGTGTGATTACTTCCTCTACTATCAGTTTCGCGACAACTGTATCTTCATGGCAAAGCATTGGGAATATCTCGGTCCATTTTGTAAAGTAGTCGGTAATCATGAGAATATCAGCGTTTCCATTCCCAGTTTTTCGAATTGGCCCTAAGATTTCAACAGCTATGCGTTCCTTTGGAACTCCTGACGCAATCAGCTGAATTGGAGTTCGCCTTTTCTGTTCTGATGACTTCAGTTTCTCACAGGCATCACATCTCTGGCACCACAGTCGCACATCTTTCTGTAGTCGGGCCTAATAATGATCTTTTCTGATCTTCTTTAGAGTATTTCTGATGCCAAGGTGTCCTTCGCTTCGCGAGACGTGTGCCATGAGTAGAATATAATTTCTCATTTCTCGTGGAACAATAGCTTGACTGTGAATTTCACCACCGTTGTGCGACTCTCATCTGCGACAGAGTATGGTGTTCTTGCTTTTTGGCTGGTCTCACTGACTCCAGAGGCTTTTCACCAGTACGCTGTATCCAGCAACTTCTTTCCACAGTGGTAGTTTCTTGCTTTCCACCCAGCTCATCAGAATTGCGACATCCTGGTCGGATTTCTGAGCCTCGGCGAATTCATCGCTACAGCAAGACGTCTGTATCCCAGCCACTGACACATCAGTCTGCACTCCAATCCTTGTTAGTCAGTTCTTCAGAGAGTGATTGTTTTGATGCCCGAGTCTGTTCTTCCAAATGATAAGTCTGGTAGTCGGTATCAGACTTTCCTTATAATATCAATTTATAAGTCTGGTGGTGGGGAGAAGGATTCTCCCAGTTATATTCATTTTTTAGTCTGATGGTTGGGAGCGGACTCTCCCTGTCATATCCATTTTTTAGTCTGGTGGTGGGGAGCGCATTCTACCTGTTTTATCCATGTTTCTAGTCTGGTGGTGGGGAGCGGAATCTCCCTGGTATATCCATTTTTTCGTCTGGTGGTGGGGAGCGAACTCTTCCAGTAATATCTGTTTTTAAGGCTGGTGGTGGGGAGAGGATTTACCATTCTTAAGTCTGGTGGCGAGGAGCCTACTCTCCCTTAAAATGGATAGTTCCTGAATGACGTCATCAGCAGCCATATTTGTCGTAAGCTGGCTGTTAAATCGTGGAGTTTGTATGGTGTTTTGAAAGCTGAAATAAATGCATTGAATATGAAGACACTATTACATAAAATACATATATAAACATAACGCAAATCATTCTTTCAGTATCTGTATTTGTAATTTATAAATTCATTTTTCTTCACTGTGCCTTGTTCAAAATGATAAATTTTGGTGGTATCATATAAGAGGAACTACCATGTTTCCAATCGTCTAGGTAAAATGTGCAGAATAGAAAATATTAATCCGATGAGAAAACCAATGGACGGTAATTTCGTTTTGCAGAAGCTAATTTTCGTTTCCTTCAAGTTTATTTTTACGAGAAATGGAACCCCCTGTGTGTTGGATTAACAGATGAGGAAGACAATTTTAGTAGTGTGAAGACGTCAAGTGAAGCAGTATAACCACCCCGCTGGAGCAAGCACATTTGGTTGTAGTTTGCCGGGCAGGAAAGGGCCAAGCCGGGGAATCTAAAAGAGTAGGAATTAACTAGGTCTTTCGTCGACCATGATACAGGCGCTAAAAAAGATCGTTTAAGAAACTCGGACATCTTACGACAATACACATTTTAACTAAAAATATCTCTTCTCTCATCATTTGGTACTGTTCTCTCTCTCTCTCTCTCTCTCTCTCTCTCTCTCTCTCTCTCTCTCTCTCTCTCTCTCTCTCTCAATGACGCGCGACGCAGTCGGCGACTCTGCGACCAAATCGAAGACTCAGCGACTCAGTCAGCGACAAGACGTCAGTTTGTTTAGAAGACAACTTTTCATGGAAATATTCGGGTCTGTTTTGAATATGTATCGGTTTGCTGGAATTGGATGCATTTGCATTTTAGGTAGAAGCATCTTTGTTGTGTATTAGTTTTGGAATGCGAAAAATAGGCATGGTTGTTGTTGAGATTCGAATATTCTAGTGTTTTGTGTCGGATTGGTAATCATTTTATTGTTCTTGGCTTTGCAATTTGATGGTTGTAGGCAAGGTAGCTAAGAAAGTAGATAAATTATAAAAATAAAAATGGAGACTTGTTTTACTAAAAACTTTGTGGCTTGCTTTCTAAAATAAATATAGGTCATGGGAGATAGAGGCAGTGATATAAAAAAGTAACAAAATCCGAAAGCTTTATGACACTATTGACGAACAACAACACTTACATCTCGCGCAGTTTGATCTTGAAACACATCTGTTATAAGACAAAACGCAATAATTTATATAGTGTATATGACATTAAGCATAGCGAGTCGAAAATAAATGATTGTTGCTAACAGATTTAATATGTAAACAATTATTTCTGTTACTTTTATCAGGACTAAATAAATAATTCCCAAAACATAAAACTTTAATTGTCCAATAATAAACGACATATATTCAAGAATGAATGCAAAAGTCGTAATTTTATACAAATGTAGGCATTATTTTCTTTATAGTTGTAAACAGAATTTCAAAAGAGAATTATTATCCCTGAATTAAAATACATCTCAGCTCAAATTTAGAGTGAGTAATCGCAGTCTCCCGGTAGAGGTAAAGCGTTGAAAAAAAGTATATCACCGCAGAAAGTCTCGTCGTTTGTAAGAAAAAAAAGGCCAAATCACAACAAGTCTTATCGCTTAAAAAAAAAAAAAAACCATATCACGACAACCGGTCCCAATTTGTGAGAAAAACACACCACATCACGACAAATCTCAGAGTTTGTGAGAAAACCCATATTTGTGACGAATAGCAGTGTTTGTTCATGTACCCATTCTTTTGAAGTAAAAGATCTCATTTTTTGAAGTTTTGCTTTATATTTGACCAAATGTGAAATTTAAACACCTGATTTCAGTGGGAACCATTTCTTGGCTGGTAAAACTATCACATTCATGAAAATTATAATGAAGACATTTCAAAACTTCTATTAAGATAATAACGATATTTCACGAAATGTGCCGATTTGTCATGAGTTGATTTGTACATTCAGCTTTTTGAATTTATCGAATTTACCATGTTATCAGTCAGCAAGATTGACATGCTGCACAACTACATTCAACATGTTTGACTGATACGCAGCTTTTTAATATATTTGACTGATACGCAACTTTTTTTTAATGTTTTACTAATGCACAACTACTTAAAGCATATTTGACTGATACGCAACTTTTTCAAAATGTTTGACTGATACACAACTCTTTAAAAATATTTGATTGATACACAACTATTTCAATATGCTTGACTCAAACGCAGCTCTTTCAATATGCTTAACTGATACGCAACTCTTTCAATATGTTTGACTAATACAGAACTGCTTCAGTCATTTTTGACTGATACGCAACCTTTTCAATATATTTGACTGATACGCAACTGTTTCAATATGCTTGACTGATTCGCTAGTCTTTCAATATGTTTGACTGATACGCAACTCTTTCAATATGTCTGAGACATACACAACTACTTCAATCATGTTTGACTGATACGCAACTCTTTCAATATGTTTGAGATATACACAACTACATTCAGCACGCTTGACTGATACGCAACTCCTTCAATATATTTGAGATATATACAATTACTTCAAGCATTCTTGACTAATACGCAACTCTTTCAATATGTTTAAGATATACACAACTAACACAAGCATTTTTGACTAATACGCAACTCTTTAAATATATGTTTGAGATATGCACAACTACATTCAGCACGCTTGTTTGATACGCAACTCCTTCAATATATTTGAGATATACAGAACTACTTTAAGCAAGCTTGACTGATATTCAACTGATTTCTAACATGTTTGTCTGATACGCAATTCTTTCCACATGTTTGTTTGATACCTGACTACTTCCCATCCTGTTTGATTAATACGTAACTATTTCATCATGTTCACCTGAATTTCAGTCATGTTTGACTGATATGCAAGTAACATTTAACATGATTGACTGATACGTAACTCTTTCAACATGTTTGCTTAACACACAACTACTTCAAACATGTTTGACTGATACATATCTACTTTTAACGTTTGACTGATACGCAAATGTGTGATGATACACAACTACTTCAAACATGTTTGACTGATACGCAAATACTTTCAAAATGTTTGACTGATACACTATAATTTTCAAACTTGCTTGACTGATACACAACTACTTTCCAAGGTGTTTGCCTAATAATCAACTCTTTGAACGTGTTTGTTACGCAACTACTTTCGTACTTGATTGACTGATACTCAGCTAATTTAAAACTTGCTTAATTGAGACACAACTACTTTCCAACATTTGTCTACGCAACTCTTTCAAAGTATTTAACTGATAAACAATGAGTTCAAACACGTTTGACTGATTCGCAACATAACATAAGAGATCATTTCATTAATGAGGTAACATTGAACCGTTCCTTTTGCAGCACATGTTCTATCGTGCAACATAGATCACATATCTAAACAATTATATTTGTACATATACAATGAAATTCTTAGAAAGGCGTTACGCATCAGTCAAGAAAGTTTGAAAGTAGTTGCGTATCAGACAAATATGATGGACAGTAGTTACGTATCAGTCAAGCAAGATTTTTGAAAATAGCTTGGTATCAGTCAAACGTGTTGGAAGTAGTTGTGTATCAATTAAACATATTGAAAGAGTTGCGTATCAGTCGAACAGGTTGAAAGAGTTGATTATTAGATAAACATGTTGGAAAGTAGTTATGTATCAGTCAATGAAGTAGCTATAAAAATGTGCTATCGCTACGATGTCTGCAGCGTGGCAATTTATAGTAATGTCTAGCACATGGTATCATGCCGCAGACAAGTAGCATGATCTCCCACCCAGTCCCATTATCATGACACCAGGCCCACCAGTCCTAACAATAGCCTCTTAATGCTGAATGCCAAGCGGGGCAGCTGTTAGCACCATTTTTTAATGTCGACCGGGGATCGAACCCACAAACCTCCCGCATCCAAGGCGGACGCTCAAACCACTAGGGGGTGGGGTAAATTTCTATCCGGATGATTGAGTATTAAAATATAAGTCAGGTGGGATTGTATTGAAGTTACATCAAAACATTCAAGACCCTGAACTTATCATATAACTTTTAGGACTGTTTAGGATTTAATTCGCATTACAGTATGTTTTTCTTAACGTTTCATTTTTTAAACTTAGAAAAGTAAATTATATATTAACATTTACTCATTATGTTGGGTTGAAGACCATTGAGTAGTTAGAAGAAATCGGGATATGAATTTCTTAAAAAAATATTAGAGAAAGTCAAATTGTTTTCTTTTCAAATTTAAATTGACTTTGTTGGAATTTTCATTGTCCTCGTGTTCGCATTCTCTATGCAGTTATTTCCCTCTCTTCTTAATTTCTTCCCTCTCCTTCTTTTTTGTTTTTCCTCTCTTTTTTCTTTCTCCATTTTTCATTCGAATGTGCATTTGCCTCTCTTTAATCTCTCCTTCTATCAATCGCAGAGAGAGAGAGAGAGAGAGAGAGAGAGAGAGAGAGAGAGAGAGAGAGAGAGAGAGAGAGAGAGAGAGAGAGAGAGAGAGAGAGAGAGAGAGAGAGAGAGAGCTTTTTCGCATTTTGAGAAAATTGCTGAAAATATGTAAAGGTCAAGAGAGCACTAGACTTTATTAATACAAAGTGTACTTCTTATCAAAGCTAGTGAAGTCTACACTTCATTGTCTGTACAAGATATTGCAGATTATGAATTATTTGAATATTTTGCAGGGTTCCGAATTAGTACATGTGGCATATCCACAAAGGTGTTGGAACTGGAAAAAAGAAACCTGACAAACTCATGTTAAATTTGTACGGGAAAATAACAATTGTTGGAGTGCCCAGCCAAGATGTTGATCAAGATTGCGATAACTCAGTCATCACATATTAATTGAAGAGTTGAAGAATTGCATCCACAGTGATGCCAACACCTATTTTGATGAGCAACAGGTACAAACTTTTTAGAATGCTGTTCGAACAGCTGATAATTAATCCTTGACTAACAAAGTTTCTTTAGTCAATAAGTCTCTGCAGCTCTTGGTAAACAAAATATCTCAGCATCATACGAGTGCTCGCAAATCTCGATCTTGCACAACTTGTAGGAATCAAACTTCAGATAAAACTGATCAGAAATCATTATCTCTTCCTAAGAGTTCTTATTGTATGAAGAAAGGGCGCGTTATTCCTGATTACTACAGATTGAAATTATGCAACATAATAAAGACCGAGCTTTTCCAAATTCTATTATTTATAAGAGGTCATGGACAGTGTATTGCATTGATACCAATATATTTATTGAGTCAAACAAGCCCCAGTATGATATATTATAGAGAATTATTAACCAAAATTCGTGTCTAAACTTACTATATCACTTATGGGCGATTCTACCCATCGCATTCCATTCCTGTTACAATTTTAAGGGACACAGGAGCTTGTCATAGTCTCTTTTTTTTTTAAACAGGCACGTCGACTTTTATGTGAGAAATCTAGTGAAAGTGTTCTTATTCAAAAAGTCGATTGTAGCTTTGTCAATGTTCGTGTCCATTATGTTAAGCTGGCTTTAGAATTATTCCCAGGACCCTTTACAAACGGATCAGTTCTTTACCCATCGAGGGTATTTATGTATTATTAGTGTTATGTATATAATATCTTATGTGTATTATTTTCATAATAATAGTTTTATTTAAGTGTCATTTAGTTATTGACATTTAAAGCTTCGATCGTATTATCATAGTTTGTGCTGTAACACGATTCGTAAATCAAATGTTTGTTTCATTCAAAAGTTTCAAGGTTGAGCAGAGTTAATAATTCAGATAAACATCACGTGATCTAACAAGTACAGGAGTTCTTGTGAATGTAGGTCGTTAATTATCTGGAAAGAGATTCTGATATATTTCTTGATTAGCCAGTGAAGATCATCTGATCTTTTTAGAGTATTTCGGAAGACCAGAATGATTCATTCAAAATCTTATGCTGCAATTTTTGCTACTGTGTGTTGTCTTTTCATGTAAGTGAATTATTACAAGAATTAGATATTTTTAGTAATACTATATTGGTCATAGAAGAATTCTACGAAAGGATGTATTCATTAATTAATTATAATAATTTGTTGGAATTTTGTGTTCTAAAATTTATTTAAAAACATTTGGAGTAACAGCTTAATTGGAATTACCGTGAATTCATTTAAAGACTTTTTTGGATTGTATCAGTGATTTCTTTTTACAGTAGGCACATCAGTACCGTTCGGTATAGCTTTGGAACATATTCGGAACTATTGGAATCGATATAATTCATTCATCATAATCTAGGCAGTTTTTAATTCTTTCGCCTTGAATTTTATGGAAATAAATTATATTTGTCAATAAAACAAAATATGTTGGTTTTTCCTTCATGTTACGTAGTTAAAGACCAGAGTTGTAACACTAGGCAATGACCTAAATGGAAATTTTAAGGAACACAGGAGCTTCTCATGGTCTTTCATTATCATGAACTTTGCTTTTTGCTGTTAAAGTGCTCTTATTCAGGAAAGAGAGTGCGACTAGATTATTGTTCCTCTACAATGTGCAAATTTATCATCAGATTTATTCTTAGAACCCGTGAGAGTTGGAACCCGTGAGAGTTGGAACAGTGGAATCCTTACTCATAAAGGGTACTGATTTATTACCAGGCCATGACCTAGCTGGGCATAAGGTTCTGGTTAATCTAATTGCAGCTGACAGGCTTTATTTAGAGCTGAAAGATGATCATATTGAGACTGAAATCTCTTATATACATGCACATAAGCAATGATGGATTGTGCAGTTACTTGATAACGCTCTTGATAATGATGTTAATGATGTTGGTCAGGAAATTATTCGTTTCGTGGACAAATATATTGTCAGTTTTTTATGAGGTCATTTTTGCTCCTTGTATTTATCAATCAAGAGGTGTTGATGACAATGATCCTCTTTTTACTACTCATTTTCTTTATTCTAATCAGGGAGATAAAAGCAAATCAATAAAAATGGAACAAGAAAATGCGATCTCCTGTTTATTTCAAAGGCTATTAGTGAAACTAAGCCACACATGTTCTAGTTTGTTACTTTGTGAACAAATTTGTCTTTATGAGAAAATGGAGACCATCTAAGATACCCGCTGGTAATAGTTGGTCAGTGAGCTATCAAATCGTTATTCTGAAGCCATATTGACAGGAATTTTTACGTCTTGCTCAATAAACCCGCTGGTTGTCTTTTAGGAGTAAATAATCTTATCAAAAGATCTAAAATAAATTTTATTGGCCTAAGCCTGAACGTAATATTTGTAATCACTATATCTGGTGACACTTGTCAAATTGAGGGAAAACAAAGCTGGAAACATTTCAAGGCTCATTTACAAACCTATTCATGCCTATGATAAATTTTTTAGTAGAATAATTCTAGACTATGTTAGACTCTTACCTAAGACCAAGTGAGGCAGCCAATACTTGTTAACCATAATGATTTCTTTGAGAAATATTAAGATTAAACCCCTTCAGTTTTATTCACTGATAACAATCCCATTACTTTCATTACTAAAATGAAGGGAAAAAAAAATATCGTTTAGGAGGAGTTTAATGCTGTAAGAATACAACATTGTCATGAGGAACACAAAGGGAAAAGGTGTGATTCCAGATGCATTCTCACATGAATAGAGTTAATGTATTGCCTTAGTTTATGTATATTTTGCACAATTAATCTGAGTGTCTTTCGTAAGACATCTTCCTAAGTAATGCTAATTATTATGGTATTATATGTATATCTGATATTTAAAAACAATCTTTAATTTGTATATATTTTTGTTGATGAGGGATGTGTTATGTATATTAAATCTATGCTGCATACTTAACTTTTGTCCATTATTGTAAGTTGTAAACAATGGTTATGTAGTGATTGAGCTCAGGGCCAGTTTTATTTATAATTAGATTAGGTCTTTCCCCGGTATTGCCACACATTCTAATATAATATAGGTCAAAATAAAATACGTAAAAATATTGATTTGAGAAACAAATAATTCATTCCTGTTTTAGATCAGTCTCTGGGAATCCATTTCTGATCAGAGTTTACAGTAGCATTGTTGAAATTAGATATAATTCAAGATGAATTATTTATTTAAAATATTCATTGGAATTATTAGAATTATCATTGACTTTTGGATTACTACATTACATTAGATGTTTGTAAAATCATTCAAAGATATTCTGGATTGAATCATTCAATATTCAAGAAAGGGAATTTATTGGGAACATTCTGTAAACTGGGCCTGTAAAGGATAAATAAAATTATTTAAAATTTTTAACTATCAATATTGTAATTATTAAGAGTGTTCCCTTACTCAGAGCTAAAATATACAAGTTTAGAATTTTTGGCAATATTTCCAAGCCTTCATCAGTAACTACAATTGATCACATGACTTATAAGGGTCACTTGATAAGAAGAAACTAGTGCACATGAGTGATAATTAAAGCCCATCGTCCCAGTTTAGTATTGGCCTCCACTGTCCTATTTCAACTGCCTCTTTGACCTTCCTTTTCCATGTGTGTCCTCAGGTACAACCTTGCTCTGACTGAGAATAATGGAATGCTTACAATGTTGAGGTATTACAGCGGACACTACTGATATGTTCCTCAAAGCTTGTTTCTAACACCCTGCCTGTTTCAACAATGTAGTCCTCCCAATCACTAAATTTGATATGATAAACCACACCACATTTTTTCAAATTTTCTGTTTTATCTTTCATTTGTGTTAGTAGTTCTATTAAATGTTTTTACAGTTTGTGATATACATTAAGGAACATTGTCTGAATACTGTAGCAAGGACTTGTGACTTCTGATGTATTGCAGATGTATGGCATATTGATGCTGGTTTTATCTGGGCCACTATTAGTTTTATCGGGGCCACTATTGGTTTTATCTGGGCCACTATTAGTTTTATCTGGGCCACTATTGGTTTTATCTGGGCCACTACTGGTTTTATCTGGGCCACTAATGGTTTTATCTGGGCCACTATTAGTTTTATCTGAGCCACTATTGGTTTTTTCTGGGCCACTATTGGTTTTATCTGGGCCACTACTGGTTTTATCTGGGCCACTATTAGTTTTATCTGAGCCACTATTGGTTTTTTCTGGGCCACTAATGGTTTTATCTGGGCCACTATTGTTGTTATTTCACAGAGTTTTCTTCCTCTCTGAGAGTGTTAAGATCCACTCTGGAAAGCCATTCACTTGTAGTGAAGCTTTCACATGCTCTACTTCTTGAATTTGATCTACTCATCTGTAACAAACCAGTTAGCTCAGTGTAGTAAAAATTTCACTACATATCAATCTCTTGTCTTCCAGATGATGATTGGACAAAAGTTAAGGCACTGGCCCATGTGGGTTGGTTTTCTATACACAGTGGCTTTGGTGTGATCCATCATTGCTTATGTATATATATATGTATCCTAGAATGGTTGTTTGCCACTTTTCTTCTTGTTCTGAAGTGAACTGAATATGTGGGTCAATGGAGTTGAGATGATTGGAGAACTCCTGCATATGGTACTCATGTAGTTCAATCAAAGTATTGTCCACATATGAACCTCACTTTTGTCCAGTTCCAAGGCCATTGTCAAAATTCCATGTATACATTGGCAACTATTGGTGAGACTGGGGGACCCCACTGTTGCTCCCTATTCTGTTGGTAGAACTGCCCATTATATATAAAATATGTTTAATATTTGGCCAAAGCATGTACAGTACTATAGGTTGGAGTGTGGCATCCTTCTTGTGCATTTTGGGTAAGCCATATGGCTTAAAAATGTTTACAGCAGTGGGGTAGATACAATGATAAAATGAGTCAGATATAATTTGGTCTTCCTTCCACTTTTTAATATATGAATTAGTTTGTTATATATAAGTGATGCACATTAGCCACTGATGAACACAGTGCAATATTGCCAAAGATTCTGAATTCTAACATATTTATACTCTATAGAAAAATTCTAGCAATCCTGAAATATCCAGAGTTAGGAAGCAACCTTTTCAGCTGTAATAATATTTTGTCTTTTGAATCATCAAGCAGCAGAGGAGTTCTACAGACCATTTTTTTCCACCACCTCCAAAAAAAAGATCACAACGAAGGCTGCATTTTCAATTTCCAATCTTATAAAATTTTCTAAAAATTCATCATGTAATTTTAACACCTAAGTAACATGGGGAGATCATTTTTTCATCAACCTCCAAAAAAAAAGGTTACCACGAAGGCTGCAATTGTAATTCTGGGCCTAATCAAATTTTTAATAAATTAAGTAAAAACCTCGGGGGTCATCATCCTTGATAAAAAAGGTGATGAAAAACCTGTGAAATAAAAGGGGAAAATTTAGGTGAAAATTTTATCTAACCCGATTCGATAACGAGTTCTGGTGTCACTCAAATTTATCGTAACAAATCCATGAGGAGTCCTCTGAGCATGACTAAAGAAATTTTTAAATTTATTAAAATCCATGTCAGAACACCATGTTTGCCAAATATTTCTCAAAGTATGATTATCAACCCCATTAAATACACACAGAAAATTGCAATTATCTCGAATAACTTTAGGAATTTGAGTATATCGTTGAGTCAAATAAAATAAATCAGCATGTTTATGACGACCCCGTGAAAATAATAAAGCCGGTCCTTTCTGATTATCTAACATTATATCATCAAATACAATCATGTTATTTAACGATACATCTAAATCATCTATATCAGGACATTCTGTTACATCATGGATAAATTCCACTGGATCAAATCCTAAATCTTCTGCTGCAGTAGAATTAAAATCTTTCAACACAGTATAACAATCTTGATCATCTGCACTAGGTGCAATTAAATATAATTTATCCCAGTTTGTGTATTTCATCATCAACGTCAGCAACAATTGAGTTTTTCCGGATCCTGAAGGTCCAATTATAATTCCACGAATCGAATTCGGTAACATTACGTGATGTTTTATAGTAGGTTTTCCTTTCTTCGCTGAAAAATCAATAACTTCCATTTAATTATAACATAATAATATTATGGATTTATATTGTGTGAAATGTAGGGCACGTACTCCAACAAATGATATAACAACAATTGTAACCAAAAATAATAGAAATGCAGCATCTGGAATATGTGCAACTTGTGGCACAAAGAAATTTAGATTTATAAAAAAAAACTATCGGAGGTGATATCGCCAGAAAGCTCTCAAAACTCCCAGGACTCCCCTGGGCTAAATATCCCGGAGAAAAACATCTCCCAGGATATAGCTACTGTGGTCCAGGCACTAGGTTAGATATAAGATTAAATAAAAATGATCAACCGAATCCAGGTGAATTTCCAGTTAACGCAATTGATGAAGCTTGTAGAATACATGACATAGCTTATAGAAATAATGATCTTCAACAAAGACATCTTGCAGACGTTAATTTAATTCATGCGTTAAATTCAATAAAAGATAAAAATTTTAGAGAAAAAGTTGCAACATGGATCATTAAATCTGCGATGAAAGGTAAATTGTTAGTTGGCGCTAGTCTTTAATAATGGAACGAAGAATGAAAAAAATTTATTATTCTCCACGAGGATACTGGAAAGGTAATTCTGCAGTAGATAAATTATCTATCGCAGCTAAAGTTTCTAATGATGTAGCAAAAACCTGGTTATCAAAACAGGCAATCTGGCAAATTTATTTACCACGTCCAAAATCTATCAAATATGGATCATTTGACGTTTACATCCCGAATGAAGTTCATCAAGCTGATATTTTATATCTTCCTCATGATAAAAATTATAAATATGCGTTAACTGTAGTTGATATAGCTACCAGATACAAGGATGCTGAACCATTATTAACTAAAAAATCTACAGAAGTTATAAAAGCATTTGAAAAAATATATAAACGAGGTCCACTTAATTGGCCAACCTTACTTCAAGTTGATCCAGGAAATGAATTTCGTGGTGAAGTTTCCTCAACTATGGCAAAAAAGAATGTCACCATCAGACGTGGACACATAAATATTCATCGTGATCAAGCTGTTGTTGAAAGATTTAATAGAACCCTTGCCGATAAATTATTTAGTTATCAGTATTCAAAAGAATTTATTCAAAAAAATAGATCCACTGAATGGGTGAATAGACTTCCTCAAGTAATAAAAACGATTAATGATGAATATCAGGCAAAAAAAATTGATTGTTCCAGATATTCAGAAAATATTAAATTCTGAAAAAAGAATTCCATTTGATTCAACTGTTAGATATCTTTATGAACCAGGTGAACTAGAAGGTGGAATAAGAAGATCTACTGATCCTACATGGAGTATTACAGCACATAAAATATACGGAATTCATTCCTCAATATATAGGCCAACTTATTATAAATTAGATTTTAATGCACCACAAAGAAATTTCACTGGTGATCAACTTTTAATTATTCCTGAAGATACTCAACTTCCTCCGAAAAATTTAAAGTAATTAGATATATAATATATGTAACATATATAATGTTCGCATATATAATATCTATTAAAAAAAATAGTAACGGAAATATATCAAAAATTACTTGTCATGGATTTCCAAATGAAAATTTAAAAATAATACCTAAAATAATAATATCTAACGATAATATGAAATATATTCATTGGTTTGCTGCAAGTAGTGATGAAATAAAAAAATTGATAAAATCATTTATATCAGATAGAATTATATGTTATAATTATTACAAAGAAGGAGATTTTGATGAAATTGATACAGCAGATATTTATTCATTTCCAGAAGATTCTTTAGATAAACACACAATACAATGTTCACAACTGTTAAATAAAATTATTCCCATGATCATTAGATCATAATTCTACTCTTTTTATTTGATTTATTAATCTAACTCTACTAACAGCTAAATATACTAAATTGTCCCAGGAAATAAAATCATCTATTATCCATACAATTGTATCAATAATAGTTAATCCTTGAGTTGAATGTATCGTAGAAGCATATCCTAATCTCCATGGTGAATTTTTTATATTTAATGCCGCCTCAACATCAATCATTTTTACTTCAACTATATCATTTAACACTAATTTTTTTTTGTCATCAAATCCAGGAATATCAACTAAAATATTCTGCATTCTAGTATCAACTGGCCTGTATTGTAATGGTACTAGCACATCGGGAAATTTATTTTTATGAATTTCAAAAAATTGTTCTGTAATATTATCTCGAGTTTTCTTTCTACTTGCTACAACGAAATCAGAAGGTTTCCATTTATCTAGAAATTCAGCAAAAGTATTACCAAAAATCGTTTTTCGAAATATTTTAACTTGATCTCCATTACTTTTGCATCTAATATTCTTTTTCAATTCTGTTAATTCAGCATCTAAAGATCTATGATCGGTATCCATTTCCTCATAATATTCAACCTGTAATTTCAGCCATTCATGTGGAGAAATATTTTCAAATGGAGGTGGTTGTCCATGATCTCCGCAAAATATAATAACACTGTTTTTTGTTTTTAACCAATCCAAAAACATTTTTATTACAGAAATGGAAACTGTACAGATTTCATCCCAGATTATTATTGAATGAATCTTTTTAGTTCCCATACGTGATGGTGACCAATCTCCTCCACTCCATCTAAAATATCCATGATAAGTTTCTGCGTTAAATTCTTGTTCTTTGAAATATCTAACTAACCTGTGTGTAGGACATAAAATAATTAAATCATCTTTAACGCAACGAAAATGTTTCATCACTCTGGTAGTCTTACCACAACCACCAGGACCATTTAAGTATATGGTTCTATATCGACCTACAGGATCATGTATACTTGGTGCAGTTGAATATTCATCTTCCGGACATTTTATCTGATTAAGATTATCAGAATTGTCAAAATAATTATCAAAACGATCAAAATAACTACTAATAATTACTCTACCATCGTGATATTCTTGTTCATCAGAATAATCATTATTTAGGTTATAATTATGTAATTCTTCATCTTTGACTCTCCAAGTTCCCCAAGTTTTTCCGTCTCCTAGATGTTTTTTAACTTCATTGAAATATTCTTTTTTAAAATAAAATGAATCAGTTGCAACTCTTACTGCAATATCTTTAAATTTATTTACCATACTTAACAAATTGATTGTTACGTAAGCTAACATATATGATCTTAAATGAGCATATTGAGGCATTTCATCACCAAAATATTCAACAATTGTTCCGAGCATTTTTCCCGATGATAATATAGCTGCTGTTTGCTGATATAATACACCTTTATTTACTGCATCATCAATAACAAACTTTAATTCTCCTGGATCTAATACCAATTTAGCTGTCCTTCTGCGACGAATATCATCATATCCGTATTCTCCTTGAGTAAATTTCCCGATTATTATTCTATTAATTCGTTTACTTTCACTAATAATAAAATCACGAAGAGATTCATCATTCCAATTTTTATCTTTTTCTGGAGTAGGCAACCAAATATCCGTTTGTTTCTCACTAAATATTACTTCACTTACTACTAGATCTACTAGTATTCCTGCATCTAAAGCCCACCGTAATACCACAGTTGGTGTCCATTTTTTCTTAAATAAATGTTTTCCGAACCATAAATAACTTACTGGATGTAATCCATCAATTAATTTAAATTTTATAACTTTTGCAAATCCAGTTAGATCATATTCAGGTAAAGATCCATTAATTGCTCTCCTTATCATATTACTTCTAGGAATTCCGAATCTTAAAAAATATTTATTACATTCTCCACCTCCTAGAAAGCTTCCTGGATAACATGCAATCATATCAACTGATTTTATTGAATTATCTAGTTCATATCTTTTATTCCATAAACCTCCATGAGAAAATTCAATACAACTGTTTTTAACATTGTTGATAAATTTCCTTTTAGTAGGTCTCCAATTATTTTTTTCTTTAGTTATTTGATAGGCTACAGATTCTACTGAAAAACTTATTTGAGTTAATTCCTCAGCTGAAGAATCGTTAATATATCTACTGGCCATATCAATCATTTTTTCTTGTAATTCTTTTTTTCTATAAATTATTCCAGTATTATTGTTTGCATCCTTAACAACAAATTGATTATATCCGTCATCGTTACTAAATAGCCATGCGTTTACTGGAATATCCTTCATTTCCCTGGCAATCCAATCAAACATGTTTTCATTTGAATTAAGAAAATAATATCTGATAACCTTTTTCTCGGGAAAATCGCCATCACCAATTCCCCATGCATGGAAATTATGATCGAGAATTTCTATAGGAGATCCCTTAGACGTATAACAACCGGAATTGTAAAATATTCTATCAGGATACATTTTTATCACAATTGGGAACTTTAATTTTTTTTCTAATTCAATTATATCTTCTTTAGTTGCTCCATCTTCACCGATTTTATTATTCCACATATTAATAATTTGTTTTCTTCGTTCAGTTAATCCATCTCCTCGTTTCATTTCCATAAAATGTTTTATTACTTGTTCGGCAACACAATTTAATTTCGATGATAATTTCATTTTACCAACTTCTTTATCATTTGGAGTCGGCACTAAAAATAATCCATAAATTGTAGTATTATACGGATAATCTCTGTTATAATATCCCGCATCAATATAAACTAAAGACATCGGCATTGTATTTCTTGTTACCAAAAATAATCCTCTACTACCATCAGTAACTCTACGTCGATGATGAAAAACTTTCCAAGATTTAACATTCTTTTTTCTTTCTCTTGGCATTCCAAATAATGCGGTTAATATTTTATCATTTCTAAATTTTATTTCTTCTAAAGTTAATTTCTTTTTGAAAGTTAAAAACGAAGATTGAATCGTATATTTTTTTGGATTTTTTCTCGTACCAAAATCTATCATAGATAATATTTCTTTGGCTCTTTCTTCATCAATAATCCTTTCATCTAATTTTGTTACATGTGATGAGAACACATAACTAGCTCCATTTTCTCTATAAATTCTTTTCGCTTCTCTGATTCCATTAATTATTCTTGATCTATATCTTAAAGGATTTATCACGCCATCTAAATCGAATCTTTGTCTGTTTCTAGCAGGTTCAATGACATCTATTTTTGACAATTTATTAGTCATATATTCATTAGAACTTTTTATTGTTAAATTCCGAGGATTTTTATAAAAAGAAAATTGAATATCATTATTATTATGTTCCATTTATATATATATAATAATTATCTTCAATTAAAAATTAAAATAAATATATATATAATGATACTAAATAAGTGCAAGTGGCTCTGGAAAAATGATCGAGGATTATGTAACAAGAAATGTGTCGGAGAATATTGTGCAACTCATAATCAACAGATTAAAAATGGATCTCCTGGTAAAGTATTATGCATTAGATGCGGTTTTGCAATCAAAGGAAAGACTAAACTTTGTTCAAATTGTGGGGGAAAAAGATACAGAACATTTGCTAAATACTACAAGGATAAATATAATTTAAACTTCAGCGAGAACGATTTTATTACCGGAGAATATAAAAAGAAATTAGAGGTTAAATAATTGCAGTATAATATATATGGAACAAACATTTGTAATACATCCACTTTATGTGAATTATGAGGTTTCCCGAGATGGTGATGTTAGAAATAAACGATTAAAAAAAAATATTGGTTGGATGAATAAACAGGGATATATACGAATAAGTATTAATCATAACGGAAAAACAAAAAATATTATCTTTCTAGATTTATTTATGAATCTTTTAAAGGTCCAATTCCACCTGGATTATTTATTGATCATATTAATCGTAATCCTCTTGATAATCGCTTAGAAAATCTTCGGGTAGTTACTCCTAGTGAAAACAACTTAAATAGTGCACCTAAAATTAGATTATCATATCGGAGACCAGTTATTGGAGTTTCTGACGGAAAAACTTTAGAGGAATCCGAAAAATATTTCCCTTCAGTAAATTCTGCAGGTAGATATTACGACGTTAATAGACGATCCATAAAATATGTTGCCGATGGTATCCAAAATTCAGCATTTTCAAAAAAATTTGGATGTAGAGTTTCTTTTGTGTATCAATAATTTTTAATAATAATTTTTTAACCTTAATTTTTAATAATTATTTATTTATATTTATTTCATATACATCAATTAAACATATAAATTTTTTTTTGCTTATTATATAATGAACAAACTTTTATCCTTTGATGAAATATGTGAAAAAGAAATTACTGCAAAATATAATAAAATCATGGATGACTACAATAAAGAAATTCTTCCTCCTATGGAATACGTGAAATTTGAGGAAATTATTAAAAAATATCGTGAAAAATTTGATCAATTTAAAAATCAATATGGTGAAATTATTTATGAAAAAATGATGGATGATTACAATAAAAGAAATTTTCCTGAATCCGACGACGAATGTGATTATTATGAAAATCTCGACGATGAGTTATATGAATACGAGGATATCCTAGAAGAAAGTAGACAACACCCCCTCGTTGCACATGATGATATCCTAGAGGAAATTAAATCACATCCTCAAGTTAAATATGATAAATACTATAACACCCAACAGCAATGTGATATCTGGCTACCGAGATCAAAAATATTTAATGAACAAGGAGAAAAAAGAATAGTAATTGAACCCCCCCTAAATAAAATTTAGGAATAAAATTTAGGAATAAAATTTAGGAAATCTAGATCAAAGATCTTGATGAAAAAACATTTTAAACACAAAAAATATCTAGATATAATGAACGATCAAAACATAGCTGAACTTTGCGACGAACTTGATAAAATTTCTCAGTTTAATTCTCCTGATAATAATATTTTTACCTCAAAATGGGTCGGTGATGAATATAAAACTGTAACAGATATGCAAGATCGTGGAAGATCGAGTCATAGAAATGAATATAGAATAATTAAAACATTAATAAGTGCTAGTTTGCTGACATTAACTAAACATAGAGATAAATTAGCTGTATTTGTTCCGGTATGTAAAATTATCAGAAAAATTGAAAAATCTATCATAGAAGTATTTGAATCTGAAAAAACTGGAAAAGCTGTTATGGAAGAGATGAATAAACTTCTAGACCTCTAGATCTTTGATCTAGATCTTTGATCTAGGTCTAGAAATTGTTTAATTTTTTTTCTGCTTTTATCATTTTTTCCTCCAAATCCTCTGATTTGGTCATCTGTTTATCAGATTTTTTATTAATATTTTTTTTTCTTCCTTGATGTAATTTATTTGTGTTTGCTTTACTTGTTCCGCCTCATCTATTTTTTTCTTTATTAGTTTTTAGGTCAACAACTAATTTATCTAATGTTTCTCTCTGAACTTGTATTTTTTTTATATGCATCGTTAACTTTTTTTAATTCATCAGATTTTATTTTTAATTCATCTAATTTTTTTTTGTCATCAATTATTTCTTTTTTAAGTTGATCGGTTTCAATTTTTATTTTTTTTGCAACTTTAGTTAGTTTCTTACCAGCTTGGGTACCTACAACACCTCCAGGAAATTGTTTATCAGGAGTAGAATCAGTCCATATCTTATATAATCTGGTTAAACCTATACCATATTGAGCAGCTAATTTAGCCGGACAAACTTTTCCTCGTAATGAAATAATATTTTCTGTTTCTTCACGTGTGAGATATCGAGCTCTGGTTGGCATATATATATTAGGGAGGTAAAAAAAATATTATCATAATTATTCCATGATTATTCCATAATTGCTGACATTATTTTTTGACACATATATTCGTGATGAGTAATCATGAGGGTAATTATAGAGGTAATTGTGAGGTAATTGTGGAATAATTATGAAACCTTGATTATTAATCAAGATTCAATAATAAACATTCCCTATGAGATATTGATGGATACAATCAAATTAACCTGCAAATGATACTTAATTCATCAAGATAAATGCACCACAATTACTCCACAATTGCCATAATTCCCTCAATTACTCCACAATTATCACCATAATTACCGTCATAATTATCTCCATAATTACCTCTATAATTATCTCCATAATTACTCATCAGGATTTAATATAATATATATTCCTGACATATATTCTGATGGAACATAATTATTTATATGATTACCTCCATGATTATCAATCATGATTACTAATCATGATTTTAACCATAGTATATATCCCTATATATCAGAGGAACATAAATAATATTTTTTCTTCTCATTTCATGTGAGGTATAAATAATTTTAAATAAGATAAATAATCTTTTTTTTTCCTGATTTTTAATCCTGATCTTCAATCAGGAATCGAAGATTATGATCTTACAAACAAGCTTATTGTTAATACTTCAACACGTAAATCAATCAAATTACCGTCTTGATCAGTAAGTTTAAATCACATTTCGGAAATTAAATCGTTATGTATTCTCATATAAACTGGATTTACTGGATCATCGATTAATAAATATCCCGGGCTAACAGAAGGTGCAGTAGAATAAAGTAAATCTGCGGGATTAGCTTTGTTAGATTGTTCCATGTTTACTTGATAACTTCCTTGAACTGCAGAACATGTTAAATTAAGTGAAATAACGTTAGATATATTTACGTTGCCAGGAGCTTTATGTCTACCATCACCTTCAGGAGAATTATTGTGGGTGAGATAATTTGGTTTTGGTTTTCTATCTTTCCACGCTTGATGAATTCTGTTAAATCCTTCTTGGATGGCTAAGTTTAGATCTTCTTCCATTTTTTTCATACCATCAAGCAAATATTTTAATGAGAACAAACCTAATTTAATTTTTTTTTCAGCAATAAATTGATCTCTAAATTTTTTCATATCATCGATAATTTTATTAGCTGCGGCAATAACACTAGTAAATTCATCCTTTGTGAGAAGACCCGATTTTAACGAGGGTAACAGTAATGAAAGATCATTTTTCATCTGATCAAAATTATTTGTTATTTTTATTTCCACTAAACTATCAAACTTAAAATTTAAATTTAATTCTTCTAATTTTTTATAGGTTTTTGATGGATTTTCAGGTCCTATTTTATCGGTGGTATAATCAGATTTTTTAGGTGCTGGCGTTTTATCTTCTTCGATAACAATTTTAGGTTGAACTTCAGGCCAACCTAATACTTTCCTTATTGAACTAGCGTATATATCAACTGAATATCCTTCTTGTATCTCAATAATTGACGATAATCTAGGTTGATCAACAATAATATTTATTTTTGGTTTTTCCACCTCCTTATCTTTAGGATCAGCGACTGGCTTAACCCCAGTAGCAGTTTCAACATATGATTTTATTCTACGGTTAAATTCCTCGTTGATAGATTCAATTTCATAACTTCCAGTTGGTATACTAACTATATTCCAATCTGGATCACCATTTTTTTTATTTTTGAATGCAAATACAATAGAATTATTAGGTAGCAGATTACCGAATCGTTCAGATCGGATATTAGGCCAACTATTATATACTCGAAGTTTAGCCAGTGCAATTTCGTATACCTGAATCGGAGACGAAAATCTAATGGAGAATTCTGGATTTTTCGAAGAAATTGAAATCATACTTGTTTGTCTCGGAGATGTATTATCTGATATTTTCTGGAGAAATTGAATTTCTGACATTATTTTAAATTGCTGGCAATTTCTAAATACTATAATTTTATCAATTACATTAATGTTGTTAAAACAATGTTAAAACATTTCCGTTATTGTTATTGAAACCTCATATCCTTGATTTTATCAAGGATGAATTTTCAAGATTGTTGTTAAAACAATGTTAAAACAATGTTAATTTTTATTTACTTATTTCAACAGATTTTTGAATCTGATCCATGGTAGAATTATATAACTGAGTTATCGTGTGAAATTCTTCTGCGGTAATTACCTCGTCATCGAGAGAATTTGAAATCATCGATGAAATGCGTGAATAAGCGTCTTCTGTTATAGTATATTTTGTCAGGTAATCAGTTAATTTAGTTTGCGAACAAGATGATATTTTTTTAGTTATTGCCGTAGAAATTCCGATTACTGTTGATAACGCAGAAATAGCGATAGGAACTGCAATTGGTGCTATCATAGTTACTGAAGAAAGTATTATTCCAGCTCCTGCAAGTAATCCAGAAACTGAATAAACTGTAACATCAATTGCTGTAATTCTACGGCGATATTTTTTTATTTTTATTTGATATTCATCAGATAAGGATTTTAATTTTTTTGAATATTCTTTTACTGTATCGTATCTGAAATTATTTGCGGTGAGTGATTCAGTAGATTTATTCATTGTTTTATTTTAAAACATTTTTAATGTTAATTAAACTATTTGAGGACCTAGATATTCTAACACATATGGAATTTTTACTCTGATTAATGTGGTATTATCTGTGGTAGCTGTGATGTATACATTGGGAAAAATATGATTAAAAAGTAATGTATTTACCCCGCTTGATAATTTTTTACGAGGAAAGTTATCGTCGTGACAAACTAATTTAAAATTTTCAGCCGTTATTAACGAAAATCTATATAATCCAAAAAACAGATCTCCAGTAGATATAGTTAAACCAGTAATATTTTGATTATCTATAAAATCATAAAATCCGGTATCCACAACATGAACAATTTGTCTAACTTTATCCGATGTATGTCTTATTCTTTCAGTCATCTTAGTTACTGCAGGAACAACAGTAGTTTCAATATCTTGTATTTTTTTATTTGCACTTGTTAATTCATTTGATAAAGCGATTAAACTAACACCATATCGGTTTACCGTGTTTGTAACATTAGTTACATCATTGATGACACTAGGAAATGTCTTGGTGATATCTTCCAATTTCAAGTTAGTAGTTTTTTCGAAGAATTTTTCAAGGATTTTATCAGTTGAGTTATAGTTTCTTCTTAATGTGGTAAATTGATTTATATGTGTTTCAAATTCTGTTCTTAAATCTCCTAAACCTTTAAATACCTTTTGTTCATTAAATTTAGTTATATGCGCATCAAATTCAGTTCTTAATATTTGGTGATTATCAATTACAGCTTGAATATGTACTAATTGTATATCAAATTGTTGCCGTGGTGAACCTAAAAAATTATTTAAAAATACAGTAAATTCATTTAATCTTTCAGCCAGTGTTGGCATAATAATTGCACTTGCCGATAATTTACCTTTTTTAAATACCACTATAGAATTATCAGCTGCGGTAGGATCTTTTGTTAATAGATCATCAAGAGAAAGATTACTGGTTTTTAGTTTACCGGAAGTATTTTCAAATACTACTATTTCATTCGGGTCAACATTTACCAGATTTGACGTTTTAGCTATTTCATCTTTTATTTTTTTTGTTAAATCTTCAAAATCTACGTCGAGTTTACTCTTCTTATCTTTTTTAGTTATACTTGATCTTCCCCAAATATCAACCATGTTATTATTATTATTATTATTATTATCTTAAATTGTTAAAGATTCAAAATGCTTGCATTTTCCCGCTAGCGACTTTTTCGCTAGTATATTTATTAACAATTGTATGTGGAGGTTTATCAGGATTTTTAGATATTTCATCAAGAACATTTAATACCTCTCTACCGCAAATTGGTGGATCAGTTAATTTTTGAGTTGGCAAAGTAGAATAATAAAATGGAGTTGAAAATCTGGATATATATTTTATAAATTCTTCAGGTGGAGCTAATCCATATGAATCAAAATAAACGATACTTTTAGGATTAATTGCATAAGCTACCCAATGTGTTCCTGGTCCTGTATTATCATCGAGATTAATTATTCCGGTTTCTATTTTGTGTGGAGTTAACGGTAATTTATCTCTCATAAAAACTCCTCTGAAATTTTTTATTTTTAATTTTCTTATTTCTTCGATGAGATCAAAATTGGACATCGGTAAAATAACATTTTTTTTTAATACATCGGTGGTCTTCCTAGTCTTAATCCTCTTCCCATTTTTTTATATCCTTGTCCAGTAGTTCTTCTTGCAACTGCAGTTTTAAGTATACCTGGAAGTATCGCTGGAAGTATTTTTGGAAGTATTTTTGGAGTAAGTAATGGAAGTAAAGATAAAGGTAATATTCCACCTTGTTTTCCACCTCTCTTATATCCTTGTCCGAGAGCTTTCTTTAGACCGATCCCAGCAGCTGATCCAATAGCTCCTAATGCAGCAGCTTTAGCAACAGCTGGAGCAGCGGCAGCAATTATTCCTGGTATAGCTGCAAGTAATGGAAATATTCCTCCATTTTTAATCATATCAGCAATTGCAGCTTTTGAAAGATCTAAACGAATTCCTTTTCCAGATATTTGTGCTTTATTAAAATTATTTAGTTGAGTTGCAGTCAACGATAGTTTATGTTGTCCTGAAGACATTTGAGCTGGTTTCAATGATATTGAAGTTCCACATTCTCTTGCGGATTTAGATTGTAATTTTTTATTCTGACCTGGAGTCAATTGAACACTAACAGTACTATAAGTCATTCTTTATTACAAATAAATTATTTCTCCAATTGAGTTCATTACAAAATAAAATTTTACAATGGTGCATCAACTAATCTCATTTGTCCTCCAATTCCTTCGATTAACATAGATTTATCATGAAGAATAACTGCAATTGCTCTATATCCAGTTGCAGGGATATCTCTTACTGTTGCGTTAAAAGTTATGTCAACGACAGATTCTTTTGTCAGATCAAGATGTTCCAGTGAAAAATAATAGATCGGATATAAAGTTTGAAAATCAAGTTGAGATATCTGTAATCCTGTGTCGACGTTTTGATCTCTTCCCATAAATGACCAAAGTTGATGATAAATTCTCGCAACATTATTTTCATCATTATGATATCTTAATGTTATTGGTTCAGCTGGTTCTTGTTGGCCATTTATTCTGAGTGAAACTTGAGTTACATCTAATAGATCGAATATCATATGAGATCGAGATTGTGGACCAGCAGCAGCCGTTCTCTCTCTATCTTGTAGTGCAATAAATATATGTCTCGGAGCTGAAATTCCTCTCTTTCCTGGAAGATTCCACGTAAATTCAGTTTGTCTACCTTCAAAAGTATCTGTTGTAGTATTTAACCAGCTTATCAAACTACTTGCCCCTGTTTCCATCCAGGATAACAATCGTTGATTAACTGATAACGATGGAGTAAGTACTGGCATCCATAAAATCAATTTAGATAAAACAACTTTTGCATCATCAGCTGTTGGAGCGGCATCGTTGGCTGGAACTCTCCATATTGCTTTATCATCATTAGATCTTCGTTGAAGTACAATTATATGTTTAGCCCCGTAGATAACTTTTCTGACATTTCTGCAAAATCCAAATATATGAGATAATGGAATAGCACATGAAAATCTTCTTCTATCTCCTTTCAGCATTGCATTTCTCGTTGCATAACCTAGATTATAATTTGGATTTGGAGGCTCTATTACGTCAAATGCAACAGCCGGTCTTGCATATCCAGCACCAGGATTATCTTGAGATGCATCACGAGCTAATTTTACTTTTGTATATTGAACTGGTTCAGCATTATTAGAATTATCTTTGGCAAACATCATTGTCGGACCAGCAGATCTTATGTAATCATCTGAATATCTAGCTAATCCAATAATTGTTGTTGCAAGATCAACATCGTTATTTATAGATTCGATATCATTTCCATCAATCATATATTTTGCACCTTCAAATAATGCCATAATTCCGTTATTTACAAATCCAACTTTAACTCCTGCATCATAAGGATTTCCGGTAGCTTTATTTAAAATTTCTCCTTCAACTTCAATATATGCCTCACATGGAAGAAAATATTTACTTTTATCTTGTACTTGTAGGTCAATTCTCCCCCTTGCATTTGGTTCAACTGCTTTATAAGCAAAATATTGATAATTTCCCACAGAATCATCTTTAGGTACAGGTGCATCCATATCAAATGCGGTATCAATTATTTTCTTGAATGACATTTTTATACTAAAGTATTTTTATTTTCAATTACCTTTTCCTTCTGAGTCCACTTCCTGATATAGCACTTGAAAGATTAACATTTTGCATTAATTCTGGTGAATTCATTATCAATGAAGTTATTTTTTCTTGTGCCGCATTATTTATAGCTCTACTTATCTTTGGTGGCATATTTTCAGTTGAAGGTAAGGGTTGAATTTTTGGTTTTTTCCTGAATAATGAAATTGCTTTATCTTTTATGAAAGAGAATGTTTTACCTGCAACATCTCCTACAGCTCCAAGTGCTTTATCTCCGATTACTCCAATAGCTTTTGTGCCTAACTGTTTAACAAATGGTGCAACTTTTGGTGCCATTCTCGTAAAAAGTCCTAAAATTGTATCTCCAAATCCTTCACCATAGAATGTTTTATATACCGGTAATCTTGAATTTACAACGTATACCTGAGTAGGTTTATCGTGATTATAATGAATTATCATTCTTATTGTAAAATAATTGGAATTCTAATTAGATATTAATCGCTGTAATATCCATCCATAAGATCATCAACAAATTCTCGGTATGTGTGAAGATCAATTATTTTATTTTGGAATAATCTTTGTGCTATATCAGCTGCTTCGTTAATAACTTCAAGCGAATTATTTCCGGCTCTTCTTCCTCCAATGAGAACTTCTAATCGAGAAACATCTCTGACTAGACTTTCAGGACATATTTGAGAGTCATGGTAAGAAGATTTAGTAATTGATTTTAATCCTTCTCCTTCTATTACTGGATCTTGTTGTCGTTTCGACTTTCTTCTTCCTCTACTTTGTTTTTCTTTACTTTGTTTTTTTTCAGCCTCCACTGTTTCAGCTCCATATATAAAATCTTTGTAACTATCATCATTTTTACTTAAATTACCAGAAATATTTTTATTTATTTTATATATCCAATCTAGCCATTGTTTTTTAGTTATTTTGCTATCCTTGTACTCATCCCTTAAAATTTGTTTTCTATCATCATAACTTTCAAAAGCAGCTGCTCCTAGTGCCACATTTTCATCTGGTTTTATCGCTTTAATTTTTCTGATTTTTTCCTTTCCCTCTTCCGTCAACTTATTTATAAAACTAACACCTACTTTAGATTCAACAGGTTCAACTTTTTTAGAAATTTCTTGAAGTAATTCAGATATAGGTTTTTTATCCTTTTCGGATTTAAATACGTCATCGGGATCTCCATATAACGTAGTCTTAATACCAGTAGTAATCGGAGCAAACATTTCTTGTCGTCCCTCAAGTAGATCAGCTTTTACCATATGTTGATCTTGTAATTTTTCCTTTAATCGTTCATGAACTGGTAAAAATTTCTTAATTGCAGCGAGTTTTTCTCTTGCATATTTCTTTGATGGTGCTTCTCCAACTTCCATAATATAAAGTTATCTCTTTATTAAATTGTAAATTTTCCCCTTTTATTTCACAGGTTTTTCATCACCTTTTTTATCAAGGATGATGACCCCCGAGGTTTTTACTTAATTTATTAAAAATTTGATTAGGCCCAGAATTACAATTGCAGCCTTCGTGGTAACCTTTTTTTTTGGAGGTTGATGAAAAAATGATCTCCCCATGTTACTTAGGTGTTAAAATTACATGATGAATTTTTAGAAAATTTTATAAGATTGGAAATTGAAAATGCAGCCTTCGTTGTGATCTTTTTTTTGGAGGTGGTGGAAAAAAATGGTCTGTAGAACTCCTCTGCTGCTCATCATGGTGTATTGTAGGCAAATAAATTTTTGCTTGTCAATTTTACTTAAATTGTTTGTTTTATATTGTAAGACATAAATCATAATACTAAGTTTATGGGAAGATTAGGCTCCTATTTTTAAAAGTAGATGCACAGCCTTTCTAGATTGATCATCATAAAATTTAACTTACATAACATTTGATGCTTAAAACAAATGATACCCAAGTATTTATATATATTTATCATTTTTCTATGTACCAAAAAACTCTTCATCTTTGCAAATTAATACTCAATTTATATAGCTTTGAATATTCAGAAAGCAATTAAAATATGTTGGAAAGGCAAAATACTACAGGGTCATCAGTATAAAGCAGTATACAGACTCAAAGAAATGAGATTTAGATTGGTCAGAAAATTGTAACTGCACAGTAGTGCACTCATTTCCTAACACTTAGTGTACTAATGTTTTTAGTTACTTCATAAATAAATAAAACTGGCAAAAGATTTTCACCTTACCTCACACCTTCACTACACTGAAAGAAAACAGATTGCTCACCCTTATAACTGTCACAAGATTTTATTTTATGATGTGTATTATATATTATTCTCAATATTTTCCCATTGACATTGTTATCAAATAGTTTCATGCACAGCCTTATCTTCCACACATTGTCCAAACCACTACTAAAATCATTTCAAACATAAAATAATATTTATCTTGCAAGGTTTTGCAATTTCAGTAAGAGTATAAATACAAGACATGTGATCTATAGCTGAATGGCCTGAACGGAATCTGACATGGGTTTCATTAAGAACACTAACTATTAAAAACCTTCTTAAGTCTTTTTTCATGTACAATTTTTATGAGCTCCATGCCATGATACGGATATAAGATAGTACACCTTTCCCTTTATACATGTATATTGGTTTGATTATTCCTTCAAGCCAATGTCAGGAATAAATCCAGTGTCAAATATCATGTTGAAAAATAAAAGGTTGAAGTGGCATCAGCATATAAGAGGTACATATCTTACATTCTTTAATACATGCTAATATGATGTTTTGTTTCTTGGTTTCCTGTGGGTATTTTAGCACTTGCTTGAAAACTGTTTTGTTTCTTTGCTTTCTGTGGGTCTTTTGGTAATTGCTTGTCAACCATTGTTATCACTAATTTGTTTGCTGTTATTATAGCAAAACATTTTGTAGCAGAATCATTAAAGAATGATGAAACAGATAAACACAGCCTGCTGATGTCATTTGGGTCAAATTATTTAATTCAAATTATTTAAATTATTAGATTAAATTATTTATTTATTTATTTATTAAACTGTTTTGTGCATTGTCAATCATGTTTACTATCTCTTCATGTTTTACAGGTATCAATATTAAAATCACCCTTAATATTTTCTTGCCATCATGACTTTTTTGATGTTTTATTATCATCAGGTAAAATTTGCTTGCTTTTGGTGGTAAAAGTTACAACTAGTAATCAACAATAAGTGCCCATCAGAAAAAAGTGGACAGTGTTCATGTATGTTGAAATGATGAACATATTTCAGTTCAATGATATAGATGATAGAATAATCAGCACCAGAAGAATCGGAAAGTTGTAAAACCAACAATCACTCATCACCACATCTTCAATTTATGACAGTAAGATTATCTATGCATATGCTTATGAATATTTTCCAGCGCTTTTAATTTCCTTGTCAAGTTCCACTTTGACACATGAATTTTCTAACATATGATTCAATGCTCAAATTTATGTATACTACACAAATGTAAGTTGTCAATATACAAGCATATTTCAGACAAGTTTTGTCTTTGTTTGATCAAAATTTTCATTGGTAATTTTCTCTGTGTAAACACTTCTTACTAACAAAACATCAGCTCTTAAAAATTCACATTACTTGTAAGTGAAATTTAATTA
>JAEAOA010001808.1:582500-652500 GCA_016746295.1 Potamilus streckersoni | reverse complement strand
TTGAAGACTTAATTAGTCGTGCTGTAAGATCTTAGTAAAATTAGTTGTATTTTTGTTGTGTCCAGAAATTCATTTTGGGTTAGAGTTTTAATTATTCAGTTTAGTTAATCCAAGTGATTCTTATATGGAATTACAAAATTATCTACAATAATAACATTTTGGGAATTAGAGACTTGAATGTAATGTGCAATTTCAAATAAGAACGTAAATCTTGGATCGTATATTTGTCATCCATCAAATGATTGTTAGCACATAAACATTATAGGTTTTACCACAGGCACATTAACACTTCTAGCGTTGACTTCAATTTGGATTTCCACTAAAGCGTATTCACAACTTCAATCATTAGGTTTTTCCTATGTAATCCTAGGATTATCTGGGATTTACTTCGCAATCAAGCCATTTCTTTTTACATTTTTCACTTTAAATTCCATTCTAATAAAACTATTTTTTGAATATTACAAAACTTGTTAGTTCTCACTATTTTCTATTACTTACTGTAAAATCATAAAGTCGTAATAAAAATTATGGCGTGGTCGGGGTACGAATTTCTTTAACATATTTGAGAAAACGTTTTTAATTTAAATTCGCCTTTCTTTTGGAATTATCTAATGCCATAAAAAATGAAAATATATTGTTAATAACAATAAATGCAGAAGATTGCTCTGGAATTTCTAAAAATTTTCCTAACTGAGAGACTACAAAAGTATGGGTACAGTGAAGCGCAACGTGGTACATACCACTGAGGAAAATATTATCGTAAACCGGTATACTGATAATACCGCTTACCTCTATTTTCTAATATCAATGAATCGAGTGCATGTGAGTACTATTAATGTTTTTAAGCCTTCTTGAATGTTGAAAACATAAATTTATGTCATGTTATGTAAGGAAAGCACAAACTGTAGAAGAGAGGAAGGCCGACATGTATGAATGGATACATAGTGATGACTGTTGTTATTATTGTTCAAACTACAAACTATAAGCTTTTCTCCAAAAAATGACGATTAAGGTCAAAAGATACAAGAAGCTCTCTCTCTCTCTCTCTCTCTCTCTCTCTCTCTCTCTCTCTCTCTCTCTCTCTCTCTCTCTCTCTCTCTCTCTCTCTCTGTGCACATGATGCCACCAGCAGTAGAATGACACATCTGAAAAAAATATGGTCCCTCAACTATCTGGGCGTGTTTCATTGTCTTTCTGGCTCGGTCTATAAACACATACATAAACATACATATATTTTCTCGCGTCTGCAATCACATTTGCACTAAGCCATCGATGTACACAGACAAATACGATAAATACATGTACTTATTTTGATGGTCATTTCCGCTTTTCTGTCCGTCTTCTTTTTTATTTTCACACTCCCGCAAATACACAATTACAAAATCACCTTTACACTCAGCCATATAAGTACAATAAAGCACAGACAAGCACTTTTTTTTTATGAAAATACTGATATTTCTTTCTTTGGGCTCTTCCCATTTACTATCTCTGACTCTCAAACACAAGAGGCACACACCTGAGCACGAAAATAAATTATCCTAGTGACATTCACATAACAAAAAAAATTTGAAACGACTCCTTTCAGGCAATTATTCTCACATACAGAAAAAAAACAAATATAAATTTATTTATACGCATTTCTCACTCCCTGTCTGTTTATTGACACACACACACACACACACACACACACACACACACACACACACACACACACACACACAGGGACGCATGTACTCACGCGAGTGTTTGTATTCATATGCTTATGAGGACATTGACATTCAACCACATTTCGAGGACTATAAGAAGGAATGAAATTATAGGTTAGAAATTTGAATGTAATAAGAACGGGCTATACATGTATATCTTCTTTTTTGCCCTGTATATTTTTAAAAATTATGAGGATTATTCTTGTTCAACCATCATGACGAGGACGTCATTTATACATACTCAAAGAGTACCATCAACCTGAACGTTTTTCCTTATTGTACATGTCTTGCTAAAGCATATTTATTTACAGGCTTACAAAGCTTTAATTTAAATCTATAGACAGAAAATCGAGCTTAGAAGTTCAAATTTGATAAAAACACAAGTTTACAATATATGCCAAAAACGCAACTGTTTACAACTTAATGCTATCTCTAGCTCGATGATTATAATGAATACGTATATGTGAGAATTATTTTGGCACAATCATAAATTACTATTATATTGACGATTAATATAATTATTAATAACAAAAATCTTCATCAACTCTAGAGAGTGCACAATGAATTTTTAAGAATATCAAAGCTTTCTAAGTTGTGAATTCATCTATTAAAATAAAATGAGTTTTAAAAATTTAGATTGGGACCAAAGCAACACTGCATTTACTGTCTTAATAATAATCAAAAAATGTACTCATGATTGATTCTTCATTTCACAGTCTGAGAGCACTACCAGATTCTTAAAAGAGACAGATTGACGCCCAATGAATAACAGGGCTTTACAAATTTCATAAGTCAGCTTCCCCAGGGCAAGCTAATGGACTATAAATTTGCCTTCGGGAGATCTGTGCTTGACCCATTATATGCAAGCATAATATCACAGCTCAATTTTGTTTAAAAAAAATTAGGCGTAATAAGTAATTTGAAGTTTTAAGGTAATTGTATTACATTTAAAAAAATAATTTCTTTATCTTTATTTATAACTTAAAAGCCAAATGCTGTGTGTGTGTCTGTGTGTGTGTGTGTGCGTGTGTGAAATTGATAGAATTGAGAGTTATGGAGAGAGAAGTTTTTAGGTTCAAAGACCTTGAACTGAAAAGTTCAGTAAATATTTGCCTTTAAAGAGATTTATTTTATTTGTTTTCGGAAACCTTTTGTTCACTTTTCTATGCCTAGATATGCCAGCAAATATTTTTTTGCTGTGATGTGCCAGCAAATTACTCTCTAAAAAATGAGATCTAGACTTTTCGTAAGGATTTATTTATACTTAAATCTATATAATTTAAGAACACTTATTCTATCCATTTGCTTAACAATTATCACCTAGCCACCTTAAAATCGTCAACGTGCAACAAAACAATCGTTGACCTGCGGAGTTTCGAGAAGGACATGATTGTACTTATTTGTATTTAGTTATTTTCTAAACAACTAGTATTTATCGGCCTCCTGTAATTTTCATGTAAACGGTCCGACATTAGATGATAAAAACTGCTAGGGTGCTTGATTTTAGGTTGATTGATGACGCCTTTAAAGAAATGGCTAATTATTACGGACAAAAGCCTTAATATTTGTTTTCATTTTGTAGCACACCTGTCGCCGAAATCTCCGGCAAATTTATTATTATATAATGCATATGACTACCTGATCATCTTTAAATCGGTGACATACCTGAACAAACTTTGAGAAGGCAATTGTTAAGAAGCGGGAAGCTTGGCACAAAAAAGGAGCTCACTAAATTTTCATGTCAAAGTTAGGACTTGAAAATCGACGAATAAGTACAATTATTTAAATTAAAACGTGACTGATAAATTAAAATATTCTTATGTATATTTAATTGGCATTTGTTTATTTGTTTAGTTTTTTATAATTTTTTTATTGCATTGTATGTTATTATAATGCAATATTGTATACTGTATTTAACCTTGGCCAATATCAAGTTTATTTTCTACTTTACCTGAATTGTTGACCGTTTTATTTTGTAAACAACTAATACATAGCTAAAATGTTATCTAGGTGCAAGGGTTTAATAGTAATAGAAGTAAACATGTTTATTTGGGTTTGGGTCTAGGTTATTGTGATTCCCTTGGTGAATTTGTCATAGTCAAAGTTCTATATTATAATTTTAGTAACAGACTTTCTAATTATAACGAACAATTTGTTTTGTAAAGACTCCCCTCCCTTGCTGCTTTCTTGGATATCATTTTAGGCTAATTGATGTACGATATCACCATACAAGGTCATGTGATCTACATTAAGGCATGTGAAATTCAGACCCTTCTTATAGGTGGGTTGGAAGCACAAATAAATCTACTCGTAGATGGAATCGGAAGTTCGTCTACGTAAGCATACTGGCGAATAATGCAAATGAGGACAAGGAGAAGCCATGTAAATGTGAAACAAGGAGAAGCCATACACATTTTTAAGTTTTTGTTTTTGTTATTTGTTGTCATTAGTAGATTAGAGAAAGTTGTTTGCAGTCTATGCACATTTTTGCATCTTCCAGGTGACAACGACAATTACCATTAGGTCCTTGGTATGAAAGCAACGTACTTCAAGCCAGACCAGGGTATGTATTTGATTCGTTTGGTACGAGAAAGCCATTAAAATCTTTTTCAGTCACTCGATAAAAACGTTGCATTTTGTGTAAAAGTATAATCGAACTCTAGAGATCAGACTCATCTAATTAACTCTTAAATTAACATAGATTTGTACCTGAGGAGCTATAAATTCATTACCATAATTTGATTTTATAATGTATAAAAACTTGTTGAACCATAAATACTAGAAGGAAAAAGCTTAGTAATAGGCTAGCAAAAGTCCAGTTTGAATAATCTACTAAACGTGGATGATTGGTGGATTAATTAATGTGCTTTTTTAGATTATTGTCATAGAACTAGGTTTAAGGACGAAATGCATGATATATTAAAATACAAAAATAAAAAATTTCGATAGGATATATAGATAAAATGGTGTTTTGGATTTTGTTACAAAATCTATCAGTAAATTTACACAATAGTGAAAATTTCATATATGTTTATCAGATGAAATAAATTACAAAAGGCATATTTTAAGGTACAAATTGTGACACTGACTGTTTTCTTTACGCGATTGAATCTGCTATATATCCGCCCATGTACCGTTTGTATCGACCCCCAAAATATAATATGTATAAGTATGAATATTGGTGGAATAATGAACATGATTACAGCTGGTCTAGATACATATTATGCTTTTGTCAGTGATATCATCATCTACAACGACATATTGAAAGATCACATAGAAACATATCGGAAATTCCTTGTCAGACTCACTAATGCAAATCTGACTATATATATATATATATATATATATATATATATATATATATATATATATATATATATATATATATATATATATATATATATATATATATATATATATATATATATATATATATATATAACATTTGTTGGATATATTGTGGGACATGGACAATTTAAACCGCAGATATGTAGCATGATGTCCCACCATCCTGACGCCAGGCCGACTAGTTCCAACACTAACCCCCTAACGTTTAGCGTCAATCGAATCCGAGAACTCCGCATCCGAAGCGGACACTCAAATCAATTATTTTAGGAACAAAGCAATTAATTTAATAAGGAATACGGCTAATGTTTTTGAGAACTTTATTCTTAAGGACTAGGCTTCTTAATTATCAGATTGCTTTGGATTCAATTCTCAATACCAAAAGTTTTTTTTTTAAATTTTAGTTTGTGTTCGAGGAAAATGGATTATCTATTGAATTATACAAAACCTATGATTTTCAGTCTTTTCAGTTGCATTGTTTAAGACCATAAAGTCGACTTTTATACCCGTATCTAATTAAAAAGCATTATTTTCCTGGTATATATACTTTGTAATTCTATCCACGTGTAAGATCAATTCATGGAGTTTGTCACCATGATCTATTACGTTGATGTCTCTGCCTAACCATTTTCTGTTGTAGGTCTTTTTGTACAAGGCGTTAGACAGATAATTACAATGAAAAAAAAAATCCCCCAAAATTTCTATGCTTTGTTTCAGTTAAATTAAGAGTAACTTTATCTTTCCACAATTTGTAAAGACACATAATCGTATTGCTAGATGCTCAACAGGCAATTCAATTTTGTTTGCTTTTGGCCCTGCGTTCATCTCTTGCAGCTTTGTGCCCAACATGCTGCCGTGTGGTCCAACATGGATCCTAGGTCCTGACCTGGTGCTAAATAACAGGCTTTAACAGTTCAGAAACGAACAGATTTACCTGTTGGAAATATTTATCTGTGCACTTACCTGCAGATGTATTCTTCGTTGAACTTGAGCTGATCTATTTTCTTTACGTTGTAATGTATTATCGTGTGAGGTTCTTAAGTTAAATCATCTACAAAAGGGATCTGTATAGAACTTGTTTACTTTAATATTAATAATTTACGTGTATTGTGTTCTTCATCAAATAATTATTTCGTTCCTTCTGTAATTCATTGAATTAGTTGATAATCCTGTGAATAATACATGCAAGGTAATCCTTCCATGGTATTCATTATTTTTCACATTGTTAACTCAAAATACTCTTTCATACCAATTTCTGTCCGCTTTGCACAGTATCAGTACATCTTTTAGATCCATTCTTGGTGAATCTAATAATACAATTGCTGTTGTTGTATTACAAGACATATCAATCATACTCTCTCTCTCTCTCTCTCTCTCTCTCTCTCTCTCTCTCTCTCTTGTGTCAAAGAAAGCAATTCCATTTTTGAATTTATCTAATATAAAATCAACTTTTAGATTAGATTTAATCGTATCGTACTGTAAACAAACAGTCTCCGTTTCATAATATTGGCTTACACTCTCAATCAATTCCCATAATTTTCCAGCGATTGTTTAAAAATCGCTTAAAGGAATACAACTGCTGTACTCATTCAATTTCAAAATATCTGCACAATCATAATAAATGCGTATGTCTTTAACATTCCAAGATTATTTCAAACGGAATGAATGACATTTCTTTCAACTCTTACATAAAGAAACCCGCAAGACAAAACCACGTGGTACACAACACGTTTTAAATGAGTCTGGATATTATAACTTGTAATTACTATTCAGGTTTTAAACTCCTTTGAGGGTGTGCACTAGCATGATGTGATAACGCTACTTAAAGCGAGTATACTACTAGGAGTGTGTGCACTAGCATGATGTGATAACGTTATTTAAAGCGAGTATACTACTAGGAGTGTGTGAAGTACCACGATGTGATAACGCTACTTAAAGCGAGTATACTACTAGGAGTGTGTGTACTAGCTTGATGTGGTAACGCTACCTAAAGCGAGTATACTACTAGGAATGTGTGTACTACCATGATGTGATAACGCTACTTAATGCGAGTATACTACTAGGAGTATGTGCACTAGCATTATGTGATAACGCTACTTAAGGAGAGTATATTACTAGGACTGTGTGCAATAGCATGATGTGATAACGCTACTTAAAGCGAGTATACCACTAGGAGTGTGTGTACTAGCATGATGTGATAACGCTACTTAAAGAGAGTATATTACTGAGACTGTGTGAAGTACAATGATGTGAAAGCGCTACTTAAAGCGAGTATACTACTAGGAGTGTGTGCACTAGCATGATGTCATAACGGTACTTAAAGCGAGTATACTACTTGGAGTGTGTGTACTACCATGATGTGATAACGCTACTTAAGGAGAGTATATTACTAGTAGTGTGTGCACTAGCATGATGTGATAACGCTACTTAAAGCGAGTATACTACTAGTAGTGTGTGCACTAGCATGATGTGATAACGCTACTTAAGGAGAGTATATTACTAGGAGTGTGTGCACTAGCATGATGTGATAACGCTACTTAAGGAGAGTATATTACTAGGACTGTGTGCACTAGCATGATGTGATAACGCTACTTAAGGAGAGTATATTACTAGGAGTGTGTGCAGTAGCATGATGTGATAACGCTACTTAAAGCGAGTATACTACTAGTAGTGTGTGCACTAGCATGATGTGATAACGCTACTTAAAGCGAGTATACTACTAGTAGTGTGTGCACTAGCATGATGTGATAACGCTACTTAAAGCGAGTATACTACTAGTAGTGTGTGCACTAGCATGATGTGATAACGCTACTTAAAGCGAGTATACTACTAGTAGTGTGTGCACTAGCATGATGTGATAACGCTACTTAAGGAGAGTATATTACTAGGAGTGTGTGCAGTAGCATGATGTGATAACGCTACTTAAAGCGAGTATACTACTAGTAGTGTGTGCACTAGCATGATGTGATAACGCTACTTAAAGCGAGTATACTACTAGTAGTGTGTGCACTAGCATGATGTGATAACGCTACTTAAAGCGAGTATACTACTAGTAGTGTGTGCACTAGCATGATGTGATAACGCTACTTAAAGCGAGTATACTACTAGTAGTGTGTGCACTAGCATGATGTGATAACGCTACTTAAGGAGAGTATATTACTAGGAGTGTGTGCAGTAGCATGATGTGATAACGCTACTTAAAGCGAGTATACTACTAGTAGTGTGTGCACTAGCATGATGTGATAACGCTACTTAAAGCGAGTATACTACTAGTAGTGTGTGCACTAGCATGATGTGATAACGCTACTTAAAGCGAGTATACTACTAGTAGTGTGTGCACTAGCATGATGTGATAACGCTACTTAAAGCGAGTATACTACTAGTAGTGTGTGCACTAGCATGATGTGATAACGCTACTTAAAGATAGTATACTACTAGGAGTGTGTGCACTAGCATGATGTGATAACGCTACTTAAAGCGAGTATATTTGTAGGAGTGTGTGTAGTACCATGAAGTGATACCGCTACTTAAAGCGAGTATACTACTAGGAGTGTGTGCAGTACTATGATGTGTTTGTATGTTAACATGATAAGATGCACAACTCGGAGCATATGCAATACCATGATCTGTTACAAAAAGTAATTTTTAGAGTTAAATATTTTTATATAATGAGTATATGTGACATCCACCAAAGAAAATACAATCCCATTATATACATCTGATGAACAGTTTTAAATCCATCAGTTACTGACAAGCAAAGGATTTTATGACACAAATCCTGATAGGGAATGGGTGACTTTAATTGAACAATAACATGAACGAGTTATCAATAATTCATCTAAGATCTTATTCAAGTTGCAAAAATGACAAGGAAATGGTAATTGCATGGCTTTTTACAAAGGGGAAAATTACTATCAATTAAGTAGAATTTCATTTGTATGACGAAGAATTAAGAAAAAAAAAATTACAATGCTAATGAAAAGGATGCAATTAGAAAAGATCCAAAAGCAATAATCTAAGCAACAAATAAATAAATATATAGATAAATAATTAATTATAAAGTGCACAAGTAATCGTCATTTAAAAGGTATTGAAGATAGCATCAGATAAAATTTCAAAGAAATCAACACCAAAGATAAAGACTGGTTGCCATGTTAATGTCAATGTCTTAATTTATTATTGGATTACATACAATCGTCATTTTCTATACAGAAAATTGATATCTTTAAATTCATTTTGATATGAACGGCATAGCCTGAGCGAACAAAATAATATTTAAAACTGGCTGCCGGGCAAAAATAGAGTGCGCTGTATGATAGTTTTGTTTATTTTATATAAAAATATTAAGTTATTTATTTACATAAAAGTTTTAAAAACTACTATATTTTTTAAATTAGAAAATAATAAAGACGGTGATGCTACCTTCGCAACGGAGCGCACCTGTTTCCAAGTGGTTAGAGCGCCCGCCTCGGATGCAGGAGTCGTGGGTTCAAACCCCTGTCGAGTCATACCAAAGACTTATTTTTTTAAAACAAAAAATATGATATTAACAGCTGCCTGGCTTGGTGCTCAGCTTTAAGAGGTTAGTTTCAGGATTGGTCGGCCTGGTGCCATGATAATCTGACCGGGTGGGACTTTATGCCACATTTCTGCAGCACGATGCCTCAGTGCTAAACATCACTATAAACTGTCACACTGCAGACATCATAGCGATATGACTGAAAAATTGTTAAAGCTGCGTTAAAAATCGAAATATCAGACACACACACACACACACACACAGAGTATTCTTCAAAATGCCAGTTATTCAAACGATTTTTGTGGGTGTGATAATAAGTGAAGAGTAACATCTTGTTCTGTGACTGTTTCTAAGAGAGACAAGAGTAATCTAACTTAGACTATATTTGATATAAAAAGTTTCGTGGTTGGAAAATGTCCGTACCTGTGTTTTTGCAAACCAGATTTACAGTGAATTCGAAACGAATACAATTGAAATTTAAAGAATCGCTCTTCACTACACTGAAAGAAAACAGATTGCTCACCCTTATAACTGTCACAAGATTTTATTTTATGATGTGTATTATATATTATTCTCAATATTTTCCCATTAACATTGTTATCGAATAGTTTCATGCACAGCCTTATCCTCCAAACATTGTCCAAAGCACTACAAAAATCATTTCAAGCACAAAATAATTTATCTTGCAAGGTTTTGCAATTTCAGTAAGATTATAAGTACAAGACATGTGATCTATAGTTGAATGGCCTGGACTGAATTTGACATGGGTTTCATTAAGAACACTAAAAATCTAAAACCTTCTTAGTCTTTTTTCATGTACAATTTTTGAGCTCCAAGTCATGATAGGTATATAAGTTAGTACACCTTTCCCTTTATACATGTATATTGGTCTGATTATTCCTTCAAGCCAATGTCTGGAATAAGTCCAGTGTCTAATATCATGTTGAAAAATAAAAAGTAGAAGTGGCATCAGCATATAAGAGGTACATATTTTACATGCTTTTAATACATGGCAATATGTTTTGTTTCTTTGCTTTCTGTGGGTCTTTTGGTAATTGCTTGTCAACCATTGTTATCACTAATTTGTTTGCTGTTATTATAGAATCATTAAAGAATGATGAAACAGATAAACACAGCCTGTTGATGTCATTTGGGTACTTTAAACTGCTTTGTGCATTGTCAGTCATGTTTACTATCTCTTCATGTTTTACAGGTATCAATATCAATATTAAAATCAACCTATTTTCTTGCCATCATAACTTTTGTGATGTTTTGTTATCATCAGGTAAAATTTGCTTGCTTTTGGTGGTAAAAGTTACAACTAGTAATTAACAATGAGTGCCCATCAGAAAAAAGTGGGTTGTGTTCATGTATGCTGAAATGATTAACATATTTCAGTTCGCTGATACAGATGATAGAATAGTCAACACCTGAAGAATTTTTGAAAGTTGTAAAACCAACAATCACTCATCACCACATATTCCATTTAATACAGTAAGATTTTCTATACATATGCTTATCTACACAAATGTAAGTCGTCAATATACAAGCATATTTCAGACAAGTTTTGTCTTTGTTTGATCAAAATTTTAATTGGTAATTTTCTCTGTGTAAACACTTCTTACTAACAAAACATCAGCTCTTAAAAATTTCACATTACATCCAAGTGAAATTTAATTTTTTTAAACACCCACCCAAATACTTATAAAAATATCTGCTTATGTTCACCATATCACCTTGGTCCTGATGATGTCAAGATAACTGGGTAGTACCAGATTGTGAAAAATGTAGAAAAAATTTGCGGTTGACCACTTTTTATTTGCAACTACTTTTGAAAAGGCATTGCCAACCTAGAAACCCTATGAACAACCCGCTTCTACACAATGTATTATTTCATCTGGATTTTAACATCATGATGAATAGAAACAATATAAAATAGAGAACACTGGAAATAATTCAATAGGTAAAGATAATGTTAATACAAATGTTTAAAAATGCATGTTTATGGATGCTGTTAAAAATGGGGTTTTACTTTACATGCTTAATATAGGTTATTCAACATAATTATGAAAACTTCTGCATTTTATAAAAAAGGTGTCATGAATTGTTTAACTCGATGATTTATCTTGTAAATGTTTTTCCATATGTTTCAATAATTGTACATTCTGGTTATATGTCTTACAGCAAATTCCACATGTGTACGGTTTAGTTCCTGAATGTATTTTCAAATGTTTCTGTAAAGATCCTTTCAGGGTAAATGTTTTGCTACAAATTTTACACTTATGGGGCTTGTCTCCAGTATGTATTACCATGTGACGCTTCAAAACTTCTGGTCGGCTAAACTTTTTACAACAAATTCCACATGAGTGTGGTTTGTCTCCCAAGTGAATACTGATATTGTGAAACTTCAATCCATCCGGTCTGCTAAAACCTTTTCCACATACTTTGCATTTGTATGCTTTTTCACCAGTATGTGACCGGAAGTGATCTTTTAGGTGTGAATTGGAAATGTATCGTTTATCACATATGTCACACTTGTACGGTCTATCTCCTGTATGGATCATGGTGTGTCTTCGTAAGCCACCTATTTCAATGAAACTCTTGTCACATATTTCACATTTGTATGGCCTTTCTCCAGTGTGTATTCTCATGTGATTCTGAAGAGTAAAATTATAAGTAAACGACTTATGACAAACTTCACACTTAAATTGTTTTCCTTCGTGTTTCTTCAAATGGAACCTTAAATTATCGATTCTTGTAAAGAATGACTTACATATTGCACACTGGTGTAGTTCACCCGTACTGTGAGTTTCCATGTGCTTCTCCTTTTGGGATTTTCGTGTGAAAATGATACTACAAACTTCACAACTGTGTGTTTTTTCGCTAATATGCATTCTCATGTGATTCATTAGACTTCCATTGTGGCGGAAAATATCACCGCACACTTCGCACTTGCATGATTTTCCTCTTGATGAGTTTTTCATTTCCCTTTTTGAAATTAGCGTTGAACTTTGTAAAAATTAGGCTTAGTTCACGTATCAGCTGCAGCACAAAATGGTAAACTGTAGGCCTTGTCCTAATATATCAGTCTTCCTTCTCGAGATGTACAGTAGGCGAAAATAATTTACGGTAACGGACAGTTGTGTATAGTACGATGACTGAAAACAAAGTTAAGGCAAAATAAACTCCAGTAATGGATGGATGCAGTGATACATTTAAAAAAGACTACATTTTTGTCTATCCTTGTTGGTTATCTATTGACATTAATTTAATAGGAAAATTGAGTGTGCTTGTGTTAAGGATTGAAAATCCAGTGCAGTAGCTGATAATGGCTTCTTTGAGTTAAAAAACAAAATGTGCCCAATTTTCATTTCCTGACCACAATTAGGCACAGTGTATACATATTTATGAATAATTAGTTAATTTTAAGTAAAATATATTCCCAATTCAGCGGTTGCTAGTAAATAAAAAATAGAAACAGCAATATAAAAAAATTATTTTCATCTTTTGTGTGTATATGTTGGTGTACACCCCGATATTATTATTTGCAATTGTTTTTAATAATAATAATAATAATAATAATAATAATAATAATAATAATAATAATAATAATAATAATAATAATATTATTATTATTATTATTATTATTATTATTATTATTATTATTATTATTATTATTATTATTATTCAAAATAAACTGTATGTGATCGATTTTGTACCTAATTGTTTACTTTTTAACAATTTCGGACGCAATCCGTGCAACAAACAATTAAAATTGAATCGTAAACTTTAACGAAAGAAAAATTGCTGTTCATATATTTTCTCATTACATTATAAAATATACATTAACGTGAATAAACAAGAATATCTGCAGATTTGTGAAGGTTGTAATGAATTGCCTCAAAAGCGCCAGTTAAAATCATTAAATGTGTTGGGCTGATTTATCTGCCGAGCAGAACCAGTGCTCTTTTTTCATTCATGCCGATTGGAGAAAAAAAAATATTCAATTCCAATGTACACAAAAATTGTAAACACCTTTGAGACGCACTGACTTATAGGTAAACATAGAAAAGTATACTTTTAAATTTCAATCCAGTAAATGAAGTCAATATATTTTGATGTTGTTTGATTTACGACGGATAGCTATGATTAACCGCTTTAGATTAAGATAATGACATCATCCTTTGATGACCATGCAAAAACTCAGTAAGATATAATCAGGTTTATATATATATATATATATATATATATATATATATCTATATATATATATATATATATATATATATATATATATATATATATATATATATATATTTCGGTTTATTCAATCAAGTGATTCTTATATGGAATAACAGTTTTCTAGAATAATAACATTCTGGGAAATACAGACTTGAATTTATTGTACAAGAATGTGAATCTTGGATCGTATTTTTGTCATCCATCAAACGACTGTTAGCACATAAACATTATAGGGTCATCCATCAAACGACTGTTAGCACATAAACATTATAGGGTCATCCATCAAACGACTGTTAGCACATAAACATTATAAGGGTTACCACAGGCACATCAACACTTCTAGCGTTGGATTTAATTTGGATTTCCACCAAAGCGTATTCCTATCTTCAATCATTAGGTTTTTCCTATGTAATCCTGGGATTATCTGAGATTTACTTCGCATAGCGTAATTTCGTCACATCTTTCACTTTCAATTCTATTCTAATAATACTATTTGTTGAATATTACAAAACTTGTTAGTTCTCACTATTTTCTATTACTTACTGTAAAATCATAAAGTCGTAATAAAAATTATGGCGTGGTCGGGGTACGAATTTCTTTAACATATTTGAGAAAACGTTTTTAATTTAAATTCGCCTTTCTTTTGGAATTATCTAATGCCATGAAAAATGAAAACATACTGTTAATATCAATAAATTTAGAATATTGTTCTGGAGTTTCTGAAAATTTTCCTAACTGAGAGACTATAAAAGTATGGGTACAGTGAAGTGCAACGTGGTACATACCACTGAGGAAAATATTATCGTAAATATTATCGTAAACCTGTATACTGATAATACCGCGCGCCTCTATTTTCTAATATCATGGAATCGAGTAAATGTGAATAAAATTAATGATTTAAGCCTTCTTGAATGTTGACAACTAACATAAATTTATGTCATGTTATGTAAGGAAAGCACAAACTGTAGAAGAGAGGAAGGCCGACATGTATGAATGGATACATAGTGACTGTTGTTATTATTGTTCAAACTACAAACATATTATCTACACATATCAAGATCAACACCACGCATAAGCTTTTCTCCAAAAGATGACGATTAAGGCCAAAAGATACAAGAATCTCTCTCTCTCTCTCTCTCTCTCTCTCTCTCTCTCTCTCTCTCTCTCTCTCTCTCTCTCTCTCTCTCTCTCTCTCTCTCTCTCCACACATAATACCACAAGCAGTAGAATGTCACATCTGAAATAATATTGTCACTCAACTATCTGGGCTGAAAGATAACGTGTTTCATTGTCTTTCTGGCTCTGTCTATAAACACATACATACACATACTTATTTTCTCGCGTCTGCAATTACCTTTGCACCAAGCCATCGATGTACACAGACAAATACGATAAATACATGTACTTATTTTGATGATCATTTCTGTTTTTCTGTCTGTCTTTTTATTTTCACACTCACGCAAATACACAATTACAAAATCAACTTTTCACTCAACCATACAAGTACAATAAAGCATAGACAATCTGTCATTTATGAAAATACTGATATTTCTTTCTCTGCACACTTCTCATTTACTATCCCTGTCTCGCAAACACAAAGGAACACACCTGAGCACGATTTTTTTTTATCCTTTTCACATTCACATAAGCATACCAATTTGAAACGACTCCTTTCAGGCAATGATTCTCACATACAGAAAAAAACATACATTTATTTATACGCATTTGTTACTCCCTGTCTATTTATTGACTCACACACACACACACACACACACACACACACACACACACACACACACACACAGACAGGGACGCATACACTCACACGCGAGTGTTTGTATTCATATGCTTATGAGGACATTGACATACAACCACATTTTGAGGACTATAAGAAGGAATGAAATTATAGGTTAGAAATTTGAATGTAATAAAAACGGGCTATACATGTATATCTTCTTTTTTGCCCTGTATATTTTTAAAAATTGAGGATTATTCTTGTTCAACCATCATGACGAGGACGTCATTTATACATACTCAAAGAGTACCATCAACCTGAACGTTTTTCCTTATTGTACATGTCTTGCTAAAGCATATTTATTTACAGGCTTACAAAGCTTTAATTTAAATCTATAGACAGATAATTGAGCTTAGAAGTTCAAATTTGATAAAAATACAAGTTTACAATATATGCAAAACAACGGAACTGTTTACAACTTAATGCTATCTCTCTAGCTCGATGATTATAATAGGTATTTGTGAGGATTATATTGGAACAATCATAAATTACCATTAGATTAATGAATAATAGAAATATTAATATCACAATTCTTCATCAACTCTAGGCAGTGCACAATGAATTTTTAAGACTATCAAAGCTTTTTAAGTTTTCAATTCATCTATTAAAATAAAATATGAGTTTTAAAAATTTAGATTGGGACAAAAGCAACACTGCATTTACTGTTTCAATAATAATCAAAGAGTGTACCCATGAGGGATTCTTCATTTCACAGTCTGAAAGCACTATCAGATTCTTAAAAGAGACAGATTGACGCCCAATGAATAACAACAGGGTTTTACAAATTTCATATCTCAGCTTCCCCAGGGCAAGCTAATGGACTCTGAACTTGTCTTCGGAAGATCTGTGCTTGAACCATTATATGCCATCATAATATCAAAGCTCAATTTTTTTTAAAAAATTAGGCGTAATAAATAATTTGAAGTTTTAAGGTAATTGTATTACATTTATTTAAAAATATAATTTATTTATCTTTGATTATACCTTAAAAGCCACATGCTGTGATGTGCCAGCAAATTACTCTCTCAAAAATGAAATATAGACTTTTCGTAATGATTTATTTATAATTAAAGCTAGATAATTTGAGAACATTTATTCTATCCATTTGCTTAACAATTCTCATCTAGCCATCTTAAAATCGTCAACATGCAACAAAACAATTGTTGACATGCTGAGTTTTGAGAAGGACTTGATTGCACTTATTTGTCTTTAATTATTTTCTGAACGGCAAGTATTTATCGGCCTCCTGTAATTGTCAGGTAAACAGTCAGACAATAGATGATAAAAACCGCGTAGGTGCTTGATTTTAGGTAGATTGATGACCCCCTTAAAGAAATGGCTCTTTATTATGGACAGGTGCCTTTACTTTTTTATTTTGAAGCACACCTGTCGTAGAAATCTCACGCAAATTTATTATTATATATGCATATGATTATCCGATCATTTTTAAATTTGTGACATACGTAAACAAGCATCGAGATGTCAATTGTTAAGAGTCGGGAAGCTTGGCACAAAAAGGAGCTCACTAAATTTTCATGTCAAGGTTCGGTCTTGAAAATCGGCGAATAAGTACAATTGTTTAAATTTAAACGTGACTGATAAATAAAAATATTATGTATATTTATTTTGCGTTTCTTTGCTTTTTTAGTTATTTTTAATAATTTTTTTATTGCATTATATGTTATTATAATGCAATATTGTTTATTGTATTAAACCTTGGCCAATATCAAGTTTATTTTCTACTTTACCTGAAACGTTTGACTTTTTTATTTTGTAAACAACTAATACATAGCTAAAATGTTATCTATGCGCAAGGTTTTAATACTATTATCATTAATAATAGAAGTAAACATTTTTTTTGGGTCTGGGTCTAGGTTATTGTGATTCCCGTGGTGTATCTGTCATAGTCAAAGTTCTATATTATAGTTTTAGTAACAGACTTTCTAATTATAACTGACATTTTGTTTTGTAAAGACTTCCCTCCCTTGCTGCTTTTTAAATATCTTTTCATGCTAATTGATGTACGATATCCACACACAAAGTCCTGTGATCTACATTAAGGCAAGTGAAATTCAGAGCTCTTCTTATAGGTGGGTTGTAAGCACAGATAAATCTACTTCCAGACGGAATCGGAAGTGTTAATGTTCGTCTACGAAAGCACACTGGTGAATAATGTAAATGAGGACAAGGACAAACCATGTAAATGTGAAACAAGGAGAAGCCATGCAAATGCGAAACAAGGAGAAGACATATACATTTTAAGTTTTGGTTTTGTTATTTGTTGTCATTAGTAGATATGGGAAAGTTGTTTGCAGTCCATGCACATTTTGGAATCTTTCAGGTGACAACGACAGTTGACCTTAGGTCTATGGAAGTAGTGGGAAAGCTATGGACTTCAATCCAGACTCGTGCATATATATTTTATTGGTTTGGTACGAGACCTCATGTTTGTAATATTATCAAATGAGAGAAAGCCATCAAAATCGAATTAGATGAAGAATGCGAATATTATGATCTAAAGGCAAAGGAATTATCGAATAAGCAAAAAAGACTACTTTTTCAGTCACTCGATAAAAACGTTGCATGTTGTGTAAAGGTTTAATCGAACTCTAAAGATCAGACTCATCTAATTAACTCTTAAATTAACATAGATTTGTACCTGAGGAGCTATAAATTTATTCCCATAATCTGATTTTTTAATGTATAAAAACTTGTTGAACCATAAACACTAGAAGGAGAAAGCTTAGAAATGTGCGATTTTAGATTGGTTGCACATAATTAGGTTTGAAGACAAAATGCATGATATAGCAAAATACAAAAGGAAAACATTTAGACAGTAAATATAGCTAAAATGGGTTTCTGGATTTTGTTACAAAATATATCAGTAAATTTACACAAATATTGAAAATTTCATATATGTTTACCAGATGACATAAATTACAAAAGTCATATTTTTTAAGGTACCAAATTGTGACACTGACTGTTTTCTTTATGCGATCCGCATATGTACCATTTGAATCGACCACCACAATATAATCTTTATAAGTATTAATATTGGTTGAATAATGAACATGGTTACATCTGGTCTAGATACATGTGATGCTTTTGTTAGTGATGTCATCATCTTCAACGACATATTTAAAAATCACATGGAACGATATAGGAAATTCCTTGTCACTGATGCAAATCTGGCAATTCATGTATCTAAAAGTGAGTTTTGCCATGCTAGTGTAACATTTCTTAGATATATTGTGGAACATAGACAAGTTAAACCGCAAACATGTAGCATGATGTCCAACCCAGTCACATTATCCTGACACCAGGCCGACCAGTTCCAACACTGACCCCCTATCGCCGAGCGTCAATGAAACCGGCGAATACAGGCATCCGAGCCGGACGCTCAAATCAATTGTTTTAAGAAACAGATCTATTAATAGAATACGACTAATGTTTTTCGATAACTTTATTCTTAAGGACTTGGCTCTTAATTATCAGAATACTTGGGATTTAATTCGCAATACCGTAAATTCTTTCTTTTAAATTTTAATTTGTGTTCTAGGAAAATGGATTATCTATCGAATTATACAAAACCTATGATTTTCGCTCTTTTCTGTTACATTATTTAAGACCATAAAGTCGATTTGTACACCCATATCTAATTAAAAAGCATTATTTTCCTGGTATATACTAATAAGTAATTATATCCATGTGTTTATATCAATGTATCCAGTTTGTCATCAGGATCTATTTCGTCGCTGTCTCTGCCTAACCATTTTCTGTTGTAAGTTTTTTTTTTGCACAAGGCGTTAGACAGATAATTACAACGAAATCAAAAACCTTTCTATGCTTTGTTTCAGCCAAATCTAGAGCAACTTTTATCATTTCACAATTTGTAAAGACACCTATAGTCGTAATGATAGGTGCTAAACAGTCCCGACCCTAGGGTAAGGCGAACGAGATAACAGTTTTTGGACACCGCGCTTCTCCGCAATTCAATTTTTTGCTTTGGACCCCATACCTTGCAGCTTTGAGCCCAACATGCTGCCGTGGGCCCCGTACATCCTAGGTCCTGACCTAGTGCTAAATAACAGGCTTCAGCAGTACAAAAACGAACAGATTTACCTGTTGGGAATATTTATCTGTGCACTTACCTGCAGATGTATTCTTCGTTGAAATTGAGATAACATATTTTCTTTACATTGCAATGTAATATTGTGTGTGGTTCTTAACTTAAATCGTCAACAAAAGGGACGTAATAATTTACGTGTATTGTGTTCTTCATCCAATAATTAATTATTTCGTTGCTTCTGTAATTCATTGAATTAGTTGATAATCCTGTGAATAATACATGCAAGGTAATCCTTCCATGGTATTCATTATTTTTCACATTGTTAACTCAAAATACTCTTTCAGATCAATTTCTGTCCGCTTTGCACAGTATCAGTACATCTTTTAGGTCCATTCTTGGTGAATCTAATATTACAATTACTGTTGTTGTATTACAAGACATATCACTCATACTCTCTCGTGTCATAATCATAAAAGAAAGCAATTCCATTTTTGAATTTATCTAATATAAAATCAACTTTTCGATTAGATTTAATCGTATCGTACTGTAAACAAACAGTCTCCGTTTCATAATATTGGCTTACACTCTCAATCAATTCCCATAATTTTCCAGAGTTTGTTTAAAAATCGCTTAAAGGCATACAGCTGCTGTACTCATTAAATTTCAAAATATCTGCACAATCATAATAAATGCGTATGTCCTTATCTTTCCAAATTTTTTTTTCTTCAAACTGAATGAATGGCATTTCTTTCAACCCTTACATATAGAAACACGCAAGACAAAACTACTTGGTACACAACACGTTTTAAGAGTCTGGATATTATAACTTGTAATTACTATTCAAGTTTTAAACTCCTTGGAGTGTGTGTGTGTTAGCCTGATGTGATAACGCTAATTAAAGCGAATATACTACCAGGGGTATGAGCATTAGCATGATATTATATCGCTACTTAAAGCGAGTATATTAGTAGTGTGTGCAATAGCATGAAGTGATAACGCTACTTAAAGCTAGTATACCACTAGGAGTGTGTGCAGTACCATGACCTGTTAACGCTACTTAAAACGAATATACTACTAGGAGTGTGTGCAGAACCATGATGTGTTAACAGTACTTAAAGCGAATATACTACTAGGAGTGTGTGTACTAGCATGATGTGATAACGCTACTTAAAGCGAGTATACTATTAGGAGTGTGTGCAGTACCATGATCTATTAATACTACTTAAAGCGAGAGTATTTCTACTAAGAGTGTGTGTACTACCATGATGTGATAACGCTACTTAAAGCGAGTATACTATTAGGAGTGTGTACAATATCATGATGTGACAACGCTGCTTAAAGCAAGTATACCACTAGGAGTGTGTGTACTAGCATGATGTGATAACGCTACTTAAAGCGAGTATATTACTAGGAGTGTGTGCACTAGCATGATGTGATAACGCTACTTAAAGCGAGTATACTACTAGGAGTGTGTGCACTAGCATGATGTGATAACGCTACTTAAAGCGAATATACTACTAGGGGTGTGATAATTAGCATGATATTATATCGCTACTTAAAGCGAGTATACTACTAGTAGTGTGTGCAGAAACATGATGTGTTAACACTACTTAAAGCGAATATACTACTAGGAGTGTGTGCAGTACCATGATCTGTTAATGCTACTTAAAGCGAGTATACTACTAGGAGTGTGTGCACTAGCATGATGTGATAACGCTACTTAAAGCGAGTATACTATTAGGAGTGTGTACAATATCATGATGTGACAACGCTGCTTAAAGTAAGTATACCACTAGGAGTGTGTGTACTAGCATGATGTAATAACGCTACTTAAAGCAGGTATATTATTAGGAGTGTGTACAATAGCATGATGTGATAACGCTACTTAAAGCGAGTATACTACTAGGAGTGTGTGCACTAGCATGATGTGATAACGCTACTTAAAGCGAGTATATTATTAGGAGTGTGTACAATAGCATGATGTGATAACGCTGCTTAAAGCGAGTATACTACTAGGAGTGTGTGCACTAGCATGATGTGATAACGCTACTTAAAGCGAGTATACTATTAGGAGTGTGTACAATATCATGATGTGACAACGCTGCTTAAAGTAAGTATACCACTAGGAGTGTGTGTACTAGCATGATGTGATAACGCTACTTAAAGCGGGTATACTAGCAGAAGTGTGTGCAGTACCATGATATGTTACACTTCTTGGTGTGTGTATGTTACTATGATAAAATACACCACTCTGAGTATATGCAATACCATGATCTGAAACAAAAGTATTTTTAAGAGTTAAATATTTTTATATAATGAGTATATGTGACATCCAACTTAAGAAAAGACAATCCCATTATATTCATCTGCTGAACAGTTCTAAATCCATCAGTTACTGACCAGCAAAGGATTTTATGACACAAATGCAGCTAGGGAGCCGGTAACTTTAATTGATGAATAACATGAACGAGTTATCAATAATCCATCTAAGAGTTTCTTGAAGATGCAAAAATGACAACGAAATGGTAATTACATGGCTTTTTACAAAGGAGAAAATTACTATCAATTAAGTAGAATTTCATTTGTATGACGAAGAATTAACAAATAAAATATTACATTGCTAATGAAAAGCATGCAATTAGAAAATATCTAAAAGCAATAATCTTAGCAACAAATAAATAAATATATAGATAAATAATTAAATATAAAGCACACAAGTAATCGTCATTTAAAAGGTATTGAAGATAGCATCAGATAAAATTTCAACGAAATCAACACCAAATATAAAGACTGATAAAAACGATATTAACAGCTGCCTGGCTTGGCGCTCAGCCATTAAGAGGTTAGTTTTAGCACAGGAGTCTGCAATTTTATCATTAAAGCACGACGAAGTTTCTGACTGCTTGAAATCACATGACCTTGCTGGACATAAGGTTTTGGTTAATCTAATTACAGATGAAGTTTGCAACAATTGATACATGCTACTTCTTACGTAATCCAGGTATGATCTTGACTTAACACGCAAATTCTTACTCTGAAAAAGACAAAATAAACAATAAACAAAGTTGTTTACCAAAACCGTCTTTGAATTCGAAACAATGTCAGAATATAGATAAAATTTTTCTATTATTATTAGTTTACGTCAATGAAAAATAAATTAAAAAATAACAGGACAAGCAGAACTTAACTTAATTTTACATTACAGCAGCATGTAATGGAACTTAAAAATTTAAAACTAACAAATAAGTAATTAAATTAAATATACATAGTAATCTTAGCTGTTTATATAAATTATGTGTGAAAAGATCTGAGGAAGATCAAGTTGTATTCTAGTTGTGCAGTACTTCGATTCTGGCCAAATTATTTCATTCAAATTATTCATCACTGGAATTGCAAAGGTTCAAAAATAATATTCTTGGATATACAGACTTGTATTTATAGTGAAATCTAAATAAGGATAAATTCAAGGCTTGTATTATTGTGATCCAAAAAAAGACTGTTTGCACATTGTTACTACACATGCTATCACAAGCACAACAATACTTCCAACACTGGATTTATTTTAGAATACCACTAAAGTTTATTTTTACACCAATCATTGCTTGGGATTTAATTCACAATATCTTGTTATTTTTTTTCATTTTCACTTTGTATTCTAGGAGAATAAATATTTTATTAAATTTTACAAAACATGTTGACTTTTGTTCTTTTATGTGACTTTGTTTAACATAGAGTCCAATAATAATAATAATAATAATAATAATAATAATAATAATAATAATAATAATAATAATAATACCAATAAATGAGTTCTTAGAATGACATATATATATATATATATATATATATATATATATATATATATATATATATATATATATATATATATATATATATATATATATAAACTGGGTATATCTTACTGAGTTTTTGGATGGTCATCAAAGGATGATGTCATTATCTTAATCTGTTGCGGTTGACCATAGCTATCCGTTGTAAATCAAACAAAAACAACAAAAAAGAATTGACATCATTTACTGCGTTGAAATTTAAATGTATACTTTCTATGTTAGCCTATAAATCACTGCGTCTCAAAGGTGTTTACAACTTTTGTGTACATTGGAATTGAATATTTTTTTTTCTCCAATCGGCATGTATGGAAAAAAAGTATTGGTTCTGCTCGGCAGATAAATCAGCCCAACACCTTTAATGATGTTAACTGGCGCTTTAGGGGTAATTCATTACAACCTTCACAAATCTGCAGATATTCTTGTTCATTAACGTTAGTGTATATTTTATAATGTAATGAGAAAATATATGAACAGAAGTTTTTGTTACATTAAAGTTTACGATTCAATTTTAATTGTTTGTTACATGGATTGCGTCCTAAATTGTTAAAAGGTAAACAATTCGGATCAAAATTGATCACATAAAGATTATTTTGCTTAATAATAATAATAATAATAATAATAATAATAATAATAATAATAATAATAATAATAATAATAATAACAATTTTGCTTAATAATAATAATAATAATAATAATAATAATAATAATAATAATAATAATAATAATAATAACAACAACAATTTTGCTTAATAATAATAATAATAATAATAATAATAATAATAATAATAATAATAATAATAATATTATTATTATTATTTTTATTATTAAAAACAATTGCAAATCATAATATCGGGGTGTACACCAACATATACACATAAAAGAAGAAAATAATTTTTTTATATTGCTGTTTCAAGTATTTATTTGCTAGCAATCGCTGAATTGGGAATATATTTTACTTAAAATTAACTAATTATTCATAAATGTGCATGCAATGTGCTTAATTGTGGTCAGGATATGAAAATTGGGGACATTTTTTTTTTTATATCTCAAAGTAGTCATTATCAGTTACTGTACTGAATTTCCGATCCTTAACACCAGCACACTCAGTTTTCATATTAAATTAATGTTAAAAGATAACCAACAAGGATAGACAAAAATGAAGTCTTTTTTTAAATGTATCACTGCATCCATCCATTACTGGAGTTTATTTTACCTTAACTTTGTTTTCAGTTCTCGTACTATACACAACTGTCCGTTACCGTAAATTATTTTCGACTATTGTACATTATGATTAGGTAGACCGCCATATTAGGACTTGGCCTATAGTTTACCATTTTGTGCTGCAGCTGATACGTGAACTAAGCCTAATATTTACAAAGTTCAACGCCAATTTCAAAAAGGAAATGAAAAAGTCATCAAGAGGCAAAAAATCATGCAAGTGCGAAGTGTGCGGTGATATTTTCCGTCACAATGGAAGTCTAATGAATCACATGAGAATGCATATTAGCGAAAAAACACACAGTTGTGAAGTTTGTAACATCATTTTCACACGGAAATCCCAAAAGGAGAAGCACATGGAAACTCACAGTACGGATAAACTACACCAGTGTGCAATATGTAAGTCATTCTTTACAAGAATCTCCAATTTAAGGGCCCATTTGAAGAAACACGAAGGAAAACAATTTAAGTGTGAAATTTGTCATAAGTCGTTTTCTTATAATTTTACTCTTCAGAATCACATGAGAATACACACTGGAGAAAGGCCATACAAATGTGAAATATGTAACAAGGGCTTCATCGAAATGGGTGGCTTACGACGACACACCATGATCCATACAGGAGATAGACCGTACAAGTGTGACATATGTGATAAACGATACATTTCCAATTCACACCTAAAAAATCACTTCAGGTCACATACTGGTGAAAAGGGATACAAATGCAAAGTATGTGGACAAAGTTTTAGCTGGCCGGATGGATTGAAGTTTCACAATATTAGTGTTCACTTGGGTGACAAACCACACTCATGTGGAATTTGTTGTAAAAAGTTTAGCCGACCAGAAGTTTTGAAGCGTCACATGGTAATACATACTGGAGACAAGCCCCATAAGTGTAAAATTTGTAGCAAAACATTTACCCTGAAAGGATCTTTACAGAAACATATGAAAATACATTCAGGAACTAAACCATACACATGTGGAATTTGCTGTAAGACATATAACCAAAATGTACAATTAATGAAACATATGGAAAAACATTTACAAGATAAATCGTCTGAGTGAAACAATTCATGACACCTTTTGTTATAAAATGCAGAATAATTGAAACTTTCATAATTATGTTGAATAATCTATATTAAGCATATAAAGTAAAACCCCATTTTTATCAGCATCCATAAACTTGCAATTTTAAACATTTGTATTAACATTATATTTAAATCATGAATCATTTCCAACGTTCTCTATTTTATATTGTTTCTATTCATCATGATGTTAAAATCCAGATGAAATAGTATATTGTGTAGAAGCGGGTTGTTCATAGGGTTTCAATGTTGGCAATGCCTTTTTAAAAGTAGTTGTAAATAAAAAGTGGTCAACCTCAATATTTTTTCAACAATTTTTACAAATTGGTACTACCCATTTATCTTGACATCATCAGGACCAAGGTAATATGGTCAACATTAGCAGATATTTTTATAAGTATTGGGGTGGGTGTTGAAAAAAATTCAATCTCACTTAGATGTAATGTGAAATTTTTAAGAGCTGATGTATTGTCAGTAACAAGTGTTTACACAGAGAGCAAATTACCAATTAAAATTTTGATCAAACAAAGACAAAACTTGTCTGAAATATGCTTGTATATTGACAACTTATATTTGTGTAGTACATGTATACATAAATTTGAGTAATGGATCATATGTTAGAAAATTCATGTGTCAAAGTGGAACTTGACAAGGAAATTAAAAACACTGGAAAAATATTGTAAAGCATATGTAAAGGAAACATCCTTAAGCTATATGGGTTACCCAAAATGCACTAGGAGGATGCCACACTCCAACCCATATTACTGTATATGCTTTGGCCAAATATCAAACATATTTTATATATAATGGGCAGTTCTACCAACAGAATAGAGAGCAACAGTGGGGTCCCCCAGTCTCACTAATGGTTGCTAATGTATACATGGAATTTTGACAATGGCCTTGGAACTGGACAAAAGTGAGGTTCATATGTGGACAATACTTTGATTGAACTACATGAGTACCATGTGCAGGAGTTCTCCAATCATCTCAACTCCATTGACCCACATATTCAGTTCACTTCAGAACAAGAAGAAAAGTGGCAAACAACCATTCTAGGATACATATATATATACATAAGCAATGATGGATCACACCAAAGCCACTGTGTATATAAAACCAACCCACATGGGCCAGTGCCTTAACTTTTGTCCAATCATCATCTGGAAGACAAGAGATTGATATGTAGTGAAATTTTTACTACACTGAGCAAACTGGTTTGTTACAGATGAGTAGATCAAATTGAAGAAGTAGAGCATGTGAAAGCTTCACTACAAGTGAATGGCTTTCCAGAGTGGATCTTCAGACTCTCAGAGAAGAAGAAAACTCTGTGAAATAACAACAATAGTGGCCCAGATAAAACCAGTAGTGGCCCAGAAAAAAACCAATAGTGGCTCAGATAAAACTAATAGTGGCCCAGATAAAACCAGTAGTGGCCCAGATAAAACCAATAGTGGCCCAGATAAAACTAATAGTGGCCCAGATAAAATCAATAGTGGCCCAGATAAAACCATCAGTATGCCATACATATGCAATACATCAGAAGTCCTAGCTAAAATATTCAGACAATGTGGGCTTAAGATATATATCACAAACTGTAAAAACATTTAAAAGATCAAGTGACACATATGAAAGAAAACCAGAAAATTTGAAAAAATGTTTATCATATCAAATGTAGTGATTATGAAAAGGAGTACTTTATTAAAAAATGCAGGGTGTTAGAAACAAGGTTTAAGGAACATGTCAGTCTAGTCCCCTGTAATACATCAACATTGTAATAAAGAGAAGCATTCCATGATTCTCAATCAGAGCAAGGTTGTACCTGAGGACACACATGGAAAAGGAAGGTCAAAAAGGCAGTTGAAATAGGACAGTGGAGGCCAAGACTAAACAGGGACAATGGTCTTGAATTATCACCCATCTATACTAGTTTCTTCTTATCAAGTGACCATTATAAGTCATGTGATCAATTGTCACTGATAAAGGCAAGGAAATATGTCCAAAAATTCAAGAACTCATATATTTTTATGTTTAGCTATGAATAAAGGAACACTCTTAATAAATTGCAATATAGATAATTAAAAATTTCAAATCTAATATGTCTTTTACAAGGCCCAGATTATAGAATGCTCCCAATAAATTCCCAGTCTTGAATATTGAATTATTCAATCTAGAATATCTTTGAATGATTTTGCAAACATCTAATGTAATGTAGTAATCCAAAAGTCAATGATTACTTCAATAATTTCTATGAATATTTTAGATAAATACTTCATGATGAATTATATCTAATATTAACAATGCAACTGTAAACTCTGATCAGAAATGGATTCCCACAGACTGATCTAAAACAGGAATAAATTATTTATTTCTCAAATCAATATTTTTACATTTTTTCTTTTGACCTATATCATTACAGAATGTGAGGCAATCAAATGTAAAGATCTAATCTTAATGTAAATAAGAATTGCCTTGAACTCAAACACTACATAACCATTCTGTTTACAACTTACTGTATAATTATGGAGAAATGTTAAGACGCAGTATATAAATTTAACAACACCTTCCTTATCAACAAAAATATATTTATACAAAATGAAGCTTGCTTTTACATATCAGATATACATATAATACCATAATAATTAACATTACTTAGGATGATGTCTTCCAAAAGACATTTAGATTAAATGTGCAAACTATACACAAAGGCAATATAGTACCTCAATGCATGCGAAAGTGCATCAGCAATCACAGCTTTTCCCTTTGTTTGTCTAATGTCAATGTTGTATTCTTAAAGCATTAAACTCCACCTAAATGATCTTTGTTTATTTTTCATTTTAGTAATGAAAGAAATGGGATTGTTATTAGTGAATAAAACAAAAGGGGTTTAATCCAAAAATTTATAAAAGGAATCATTATGGTCAACACGTATTAGCTGCCTGACTTGTCTTAGGTAAGGAACTAACACAGTCTACCATTATTCTACTAAATGATTTATAATATGCATGAATACGTTTGTAAATGAGCCTTGAATTGTTTCCAGCTGGCTTTTCCCTTAATTTGACAAGTGTCACAAGGTATAGTGTTTACAAATATTACATTCAGGCTTAGGCCAATACAATTGATCTTAGATCTTGTGATAAGATGTATTTACTTCTAAATTATAACCCAATAAATGGGGCTTTTTGAACATAACTTAGAAATTCTTGTCATTATGGCTTCAGAATGATGACTTGATAGCTCACTAACCAACTATTACCAGCTGGTACCTTGGATGGTCTCCATTTTCTCATAAGGACTTAATTTGTTCACAAAGTAACAAACTAGAACTTGTGTGGCTTAGTTTCACTAATAGTCTCAAAAACAATCAGGAGATCTCAGGATCTTGTTTTTTTTTTGTTGATTGATTTGTTTTTGTTTCACTGATTAGAATAAAGAGAATGAGTAGTAAAAAGAGGATCATTGTGATCAACACCTCATGATTGATCCATACGAGAAGCAATGGTGATTTCATAAAAAAATGACGATAAATTTGTCAATTATAGAAGATCAACATCATTATCCAGCTCTTATGCTATAGCTCTAGTACCTGCACAAGCAGGGTATAAATCGGGGATTTCAGTCTCAACATGATCAACTTTCAGCTTTAAATTAAGCTTGTCAGCTGTAATTAGATTAACCAAAACCTTATGCCCATCAAGGCCATGGCTTAGCAATAAATAGGTAACCTTTATCAGTAGAAACGTCACTGTTCCAACTCTCACGGGTCCTGAGAATAAATCAGATGATACATTTACACATTGTAGAGGAACATTAACCTAGTCTCAATCTCTTCTCTGAATAAGAGCACTTTCTCAGGAAAAGGCAAAGTATCTGATAATGAAAGACAACGAGAATCTCCTGTGTCAATTACAATTTCCATTTAGGTCAATGCCTAGTGTTAAGACTCTGTCGTCTTTAAATACGTAATACGAAAGAAAAAGCAACATGTTTTGTTTCATTGACAAATATAATTTATTTCTCTAAAATTCAAACTGAAAGAATTAAAAAACAACCAAGATTATGATGATTGAATTCCTAAAAACACAGTAGTTATATCGATTCCAGTAGTTCCGAATATCTTACAAAGCTATTCCGAATGGTACTGATGTGCCTACTGTAAAAAGAAATCACAACCCAGAAGTCTTTAGATGAATTCACGGTAATTCCAATTAAGCTGTTAATCCAAACATTTTTAAATGATTGTTAGAGCAAAAAATTCCAAGAAATTAGTATAATAAATTAATGAATAGATCCTCTCGTATAACTCTTCTAAGAACATTATAGTAATACTAAGGATGCCCAATTGTTGTAATTCACTTACATTAAAAGAGAACACACAGTAGCGAAACATGCAGCACAAGACATTGAATGAATCATTCTGGTGTTCTGAAATAATCTTTAAATAAAAAAAATCAGCTGATCTACACTGGCTAATCAAGAAATACATCAGGAGCTCCTTCTCGAAAATTCACGACCTACATTCCCAAGAATCCTGTACTTGTTAGGTCACGTGATGAATTATTCATTCCGCTCAACCTTGAAACTTTTCAATGAAGAAACAAACATTTGACACCAATTGTGTTACAGCACAAACTACGATACTGTGATTTGAGCTTTAAATGTCATTAAATAAATGACCCTTAAAAACTATTATTATGAAAATAATACACATTATATATATATATATATATATATATATATATATATATATATATATATATATATATATATATATATATATATATATATGTATATATATATGTATATACATACATACATACATACATACATACATACATACATACATATATAACACAACATTTCTCGGAGAAAGGCAACGTGCCTGTGAAAAAAAAAAAAGAGTGAGCAGCTCCTGTGTCCCTTAACATTTTAACAGGGGTGGGATAGGTAAAATCGCCCATAAGAGATATAGTACATTTATACATGAATTTTTGGTTCATAATTCTCTATAATAGAATCGTACTGCGGCTTGTCTGACCGAATAAATATATTGCTATTAATATGGACCATGACTTCGTAGAAATAAAAGCAATTGGTCTTTATTATGTTGCATATTTTCAATCTGTAGCAATCAGGAATAACGCGCGCATTCTTCATACAATATGAACTCGTAGGAAGAGATAATGATTTCTGATCAGTTTTATCTGATGTTTTATTCCCAAAAGTTGTGCAAGATCGAGATTTATGAGTACTCGTATGATACTGGGATATTTTGTATACTAAGAACTGTAGAGACTTATTGACTAAAGAAACTTTGTGAGTCAAGGATTAGTTATCAGCTGTTCGAACAGTATTCTAAAAAGTTTGTACCTGTTGCTCATCAAAATAGGTGTTGACATCACTGTGGATGCAATTCTTCAACTCTTCAAATAATATGTGATGGCTGAGTTATCGCAATCTTGATCAACATCTTGGCTGGGCACTCCAACAATTGTTTTTTTTTTCCCGTACAAATTTAACATGAGTTTGTCAGGTTTCTTTTTCCATTTCCAACACCTTTGAGGATATGCCACATGTACTAATTCGTAACCCTGCAAAACATTCAAATAATTCATAATCTGCAATATGTTGTACAGAAAATGAAGTGTAGACTTCACGAGCTTTGATAAGAAGTACACTTTGTATGAATAAAGTCTAGTGCTCTCTTGCAAATTTTCAGCAATTTTCTCAAAATGCAAATCTCTCTCTCTCTCTCTCTCTCTCTCTCTCTCTCTCTCTCTCTCTCTCTCTCTCTCTCTCTCTCTCTCTCGTTTCTCTGTGATTGATAGAAGGAGAGATCAAAGAAAGGCAAATGCAAATTTGAATGAAAAATGGAGAAAGAAAAGAGATGAAACGGCAAGGGGAAAGGAGGCAGAGAAAATAAGAATAGAGGGAAATAATAGCATAGATAACGGGAAAACTAGGACAACGAAAATTCCAACAAAGTCACTTTTAATGTGAATGAATGTGAATTTTAATGAAATCAACACCAAAGATAAAGACTGGTTGCCATGTTAATGTCTAAATTTATTAGTGGACACACACATTATTCAGAATGCCAGTTATTCAAACGATTTTTGTGGGTGTGATAATAAGTGAAGAGTAACATCTTATTTTGTGATTGTTTCTAAGAAAGACAAGAGTAATCTAACTTAGACTATAGTCGGTATAATAAGGTTCGTGGTTGACAAATGTCCGTACCTATGTTTTTGCAAACCAGATTTACAGTGAATTTGAAACGAATACATATGGAATTTAAAGAATCGCTCTTGGTGTAGTTCTATCTGATTCAGAGGTGTAGACACTTTGCCTTCATGACACACTGACATTTTTTTTATCTTGCTTTCCTTTATATAAATGACTATTTTATCCTGCTTTCCTTTATATAAATGACTTTTTTAAAATCTTGGTTTCATTTATACAAATCTGACTCACAATGATGACAGGAAAGAAGCAGAAAATAACAAATACAAATGTCAGTGAATGTAAGAAAGTCATGCTAGGATAGTGTATGTATTGTATTTATATTATTTGAGTATGAAAATGTTTTCAATGGCATTTTTATAAATATATAAAAAGTCCCTCACATTTTGAAGCAGAATTTTTGTAAATTAATTGTCAAGTCTGTTTACTTCATTAAGTCATTTTTAACTATTTGAAGCTCAATTGTCAAGTTTATTTATTTCATAAAAATAATTATAAAACATTTGTTATAAGAATCCAAGCATACAATTTTTTGCTTTTTTTGTTTCTCTTTCCTTTCAGAGAGAGAGAGAGAGAGAGAGAGAGAGAGAGAGAGAGAGAGAGAGAGAGAGAGAGAGAGAGAGAGAGAGAGAGAGAGAGAGAGAGAGAGAGAGAGAGAGTCTTGATGTGATCAACGTGACACGTACCTTACCTGCGATGGATGTTATGCTCTTGTTTGGGGCATGAATAAGTATTTAATTAGGACCGACATATCTGTTAAGTTAGGGTTAAGTTGAGAAAAATGTCAAAATAGAGTCCATCCAAAGAATATTTGTGCCGTTTGAAATAAGTATCATGAAATGATATTTTCCAGGTACAGTTTCTTTTTCTATAAAGTCGGACAAGTGAGAATTATTCGAACTTCTTTGGGTGTGTAAAGTATTTGGCGGTTATATAAAGCAAATTAGAATGGCTAATTAAAAGGAGGTGAATATTTCCGAGACGAAATTCATGGTTTTAAATATTCTCCCGCGCGAAATTATTGGGTCGAAATTTTATGCTGGAAGGAAAGTAGTCTGAAGCCAAAATCATTAAAAAGTACTTTGCTCTTTCAATTATCCACATAAAAAGCGAGGGAGTCCAGAAAAATCACAACGTATCGTTCTATTTCCTGCAATAAGTTCACTTATACAATTTTCCAATTATTTGTTGAATTTATTCGTTTTAAATTCATGCTTCAATTATCTGTCAGCTCGGAAGTAAGTAGTTTGCATGCATTTGTCTCGAATATTAAGTGAGTCGTGTATTCAAAGGATTTCATGACTTTCTTCTGATATAAATTGTACTAGAATAAAACTTCATCTGTCTTAAATAATAGTATCATGTATACTAGGAATTGATTTTACTGTATCCGGAAATGTTATGTCAAGGAATTGCTAGTAAGCAATTAATGTAGTTGTTCGGACAATAGGGGAAGTCCATTAATTAGTTCATGAAGCGAAAAATTGGCACACAGCGACTTAGTATTAGCCTTATCTTGGATTCTTTAAGACCATATATTAGCTTTAGTTCTGTTGAATTACCATAAGACGATATGTGACATAACAAGAGTGTGGATTATTGTTAGATCCTATAAGTGATAAAGGTTGAAAAATGTCTAGGTTGGGTTGTTATTTCTTGAAAGGAGTAAAATATCTACATATCTGTACCACGTAGTAGAAAGGAGAACAGATAACCACATTACGGTTGACGAGTCGGAAGAGGCAGATCCTAAAAAAAATCCATCAGAAGGCATGTCCTTTTGGAATATAAATATATCTAACTCTGAATGACTTGGTACAGGGAAGACAACAATTAATGACACAGCCTGTTGCAGGTTAATTTTGTTTAATGACAGAAATATAGCTAATCTCATTTGGCCCAATGATGCAGAATATGTTTATGTTGTTACAGACAATATACTAAAGATAACATCGATACAAAAGCATAAAAAGTCCTGCATAAGTGTTTCAATGGCTAAAAATGAAGTCTACAACTAAATTGATTAGGGATATAGTATTTTTAAAACAAAGGAGTGAATTCTACAATTAAAATTGTGACTATATAACATGAAACGCATGGTTTTATTTATACACACTCTCAAAAGTCTTTATCTTTGGCAATTTTGTTGAAATAATTATCTCAGTTATTCCTGCTAATCATACCTCAGATCGTCTCCATCTTTTATTCCTATTCCAGTTGACCTAGAATATCAACCAGAACATTTCCGATAGGAAAAAAAAAATAGATTTAATTTATCGCCATCGAGAACTATATTCGGAACAACGTTTGTTCACCTGACTCAATAAGGAGGCAAAAGAAGAGAAATTCACATTCGGAACTTTATTGGTTATCTCTCTCGCAACATAAGTGGTGGATTCCACAAGAGGTGAATCACATAAACCTATTATATCTGCATTTCAACAATTACCTCAGAAAAATTGTTTCTCGATTTCACGGAAAAGGCAGAGCGATGTTCTGATTGCTCTTATGTTTGCTGACTGCGCAATTAGCAATTAGGTGCCATTCAGAACACTTCGGCAGTTTACGAAACAATGATGGACTTATAAGTTGCGCGCGCACGTGTGTGTGTGTGTGCGATTTGGATTTTTAACATAGTTTTAACACTTTTTAGTCATAAATCAACGATATCTGCAGTGTGGCAGTTTATAGTGATGACATATTCCATGACATCACGTCCAGTTGCATTATGCTAACACCAGGACGACCAGTCCTAACACAAACATCATAACAAAGCAGCTGGTAGTATTATATTTACAAATCTTTTGTTTGACTCAACCGGGGTTTGAACCAGAGAGCTTCTGCATCCGAGGCGGACGCTCTAAAACTAGGCCACCAGAGCGACTGTGAAGTTGCAAATGTATGGAACTATGATATCGTTTATAACTTTTTGGTCAGTCTCATAAAAACAAAATAAGTTGCATACATTTTAATGCAATATTTTATAATATTTGTCAAAAAGATACACCATTAGAATTAAAATTAACAATATGCAATATATAAATGTTGTAAAAGTACAAATAAAAATATAGCAAATGATACACAAGATAAATTAATTGTCTATGCTTAGCTTGTAGAACTAGTTATAAAGGAATCAATGCAACATTGAGACAAAAGTATCTCTTTACAATTAATCTTACGCTGTGGTTTGTCTACACAATGAAGAACTATTCCACAAGTCAACGAAAACTAAGACCTTTGTTGGCTAATTACCTTAAAGTGGGCAAAGTCCAACGGCACCGGTTTTTTAGAGTGTGTTGCAAACGACACACACACACACACACACACACACACACACACACACACACACACACACACACACACACACACACACGCGCGCGCGCGCGCTATTGATGAATGATTACAATTACATTCTGTACCAATGGGTCACTCGACGATAAGCTCAGCAGTTTATGGTTAGTGTGTTTGTCTTGTATGTTGGAGTATTGCTTTCGATTCCTAGACCATGGTGGGTGGATTTCTGTGTTTTGTCCATTGTACTTTAATCTTATAGTCCAGCTGAAGCTAATGTCAATGGGAAAAACGCCTTAAAACACACACCAACAAATTTAGAGATAATATGTGAGAAGATATCTCATTAGTTGAGTTTGATTTCGAAAAATGCACAACTGCAGGCTAGCATAAATGACATGTTATATTGTAACTATGGCTACGAATCTTCGTGCGCAGTTATTGCTGTTAGTTTCCTAGTGATTTATTAATGCAAGTATTTCTTTTTCCCCAGTGTGAACATATTTCTTATAAAAATCACGTTTAATTTAATAACATTATTTTATTTACAGAGGACTATTTCTAAAATTTTACTACGTTTGAAATATTTGGAAGCATGTTTATTATTCTCGGTGAAACAAATTTCGACAGATGCTTTTATAACCAGGATAAAGTATCTGAAGCATTTGCGATTTTAATTAGGACGTGTAGTTTGCATTCTTTTTAAATTCTGGATATTGAATGCCATTGTTAGCAAATTATTTGAAACTAATATTTTTATACGTTTAGATTTCATTAAGAAGAAAAGGTCGCAAGGAAACACCAAGCAAGATTGCAAACGAAGCTATCTTTAATAGTTTTGTTTTCTCTTTAAACACCGCCAAGTACAATTACCTAGAGTATAAATAATCTCTTGCTAAACATGACTCACCCATTTTCCCCTTCCCTTCAATAACACCATATACATATTTAAAAAAGAAACGAATATAAATATTCTGAGTTTATTTGATATTTTCTGAAGCCACATAACTCTGTGCATTGCAAAATCAAAGCTTTTGTTCTTACCCAAATAAATTTTTAAAGATGTTGCAAGATTTGGATTATAAACAATAGGCTCTGTACATTATGTTTGAATATTTTTGACTAAAATAATGGTGGCTGTAGTCAAAATCCAGCTATGAATGTGTGTCAGATTTATTTTATTGATATCTCACTGTGGAGATTGATTCCTCGATCGGCCGGCTTTGCTCAGCAGCAACATGAGCACACACTTCCAACCAAACATTTTTCGTTAGTGGTAAAACCATCATAGAATCGTGTATACTATCTTTCAAGGAAACAATTAAATCCTAGGTGATTGGGCGTGCCGGGTTTTGTTTATATACCTACTAATTACGCTTTGGTTCTAAATGTTTGTATTCCTGATATTATATCTTGAGTTCTCCTACTAATCTCCAGTGCAGAGTAAAAATTCTCCCTCCTGTAGGTTATTTGCTTTACCCTCCAGTATCGTCGCATTGGGCATTTTGGGACATGTTTTCTTACATAAGTCGACGCCTTCTACACCTCAATACATTATCGACTTTTATCCCCACGTCACACACGATTGTTCGTGATGCGGCTAAACCAACTTTGGGTAGTACAAGCAATACTAGCTATAGCGTGAATGATTTTGCTATAGCAAAATCTGTTATCATAAATGATGTTTTATGCAAAGAATTTTTCAAGCTACAGCGAATGCAAGCAATAATAGTGTTGCAACTGCCGATACAGACAATTCCGTTTAAGTTTATATTACAAACATGCGTGTTAAATCCGTTCCATTGTATCGAAACGTATTGTGCACTCTTTGTAAATATGTACGATTTTCCCAAACGCAAGGTGACCCAGTCAAGCTAGTACACTGTTACATCCAGCAGCACTAACATTGATCGTGACTACACTGCGTATATTTTATTTTTAGAGATTCATTTCTGTGGAATATATTAGACCAAAATACTACTACAAGAATATGATTATTGATCGCGACTACACTGAATATAAAATATTCTGCTTATATTGTTTTCTTTGGGTAAAATTATTTTGATTTAAATCGTGGCTATATTCTTATACAATATAAGTTGAAGAATAGATTGTTTCATTTTACGCCAGAATATATTATATTAGAGAATTACCGTGGTATATATTATATAATGGCGAAACCTTCAAAACTCATGCGTGTAGAATTTGAGTAGAATTGTATTAGTATCTAATGCTGAAACCAACTATTTATCGAGCGTGGAATCCAAAGCGGAATTTCAGAGGCGAGCCATCGCAACGCTAGCGCTAATAATTCGCCTGTTAGCGGATACGATTCGAATAAACGAAAGAATTAATTATTACATAAAAATAAAAACAATTTATATGGTTTGACAATGATGCAGCTAGTGCAGAAAGGAATCTTAAATGGATCGACCCCACAACTGTTAACATACAAAACAAGTATGTGGGTGCGATCATAGCAGAGACACAATGTACTTTTATGAAATTGACGCGGGGAGTTCAGACGAGTTCATCACTCATAATGATTAGTCACTGGCCTCGGAAGCTCTGTCGGTGTTTAGCAAGTGACTGTCATCGTATCAGTGTGGGCTTGTGGGTGGATAATTCTTGTTGCAAGTACACTGAATTTCTAAGCTGGTTCTAAATCTGCGTACGAAACAGACTCTATTGTACACATACTAAATTTACAGAAATATTTGCGATTGGTTCTGCTTATAAGACACATTCAATAGGTGCTTAGGTTTCGCCAATGTACGTGGGTGGCTCCATACTTCCAAATGATTACCGATCTGAAAACGGTCGCGTCTAATGAGTTTGAAAAAATATTTATTTAAACTCTTGAGGAATGCTACTTTTGAAAAAAATATGCCGAATTTCCGGAAAATTATTCGAGTTGACGTTGTTAGACCACTTGCTAATTAGCAATGCTAACAGAAAGGTCACGATGAATACAAGAATGCACATTACCATAAGATCTTCTTAAAATTTCTCTTTGTAACTTAAGGGCATAACATATGTGTTGAGTTTACAAAGCTTGTTGGTTTAGTCCTTTGTATCACATAGTTTAAGAAAATACAGTTGTAACATGGTCATTTCTCCGACACCTGGCACCACATTCGTGTTCAAGCCATGGGTTTTGATTATTATTGGTATAATGTTGCACGCAAATACCACTTGCTGTTTTGTACACAATATAATGTTGGTAACATCCACCATCGACGGGATTTACAAATTCTTCTCCAGGGTTTGGTCGATTGTTAGAATCAAGTCGTATGTACGACAGGGTCCCAGGCCCACAATTCTTGTATCGAGGTCGCAGTGGCAGCCACACATGCTTTTCATCATGGAATTGGAACCATAGTGCTCCCACTAGCTATGTCAACGCATCATTGTGGTCGTAAGGCTTGTCGTGTTTCCACGAATGTTGAAGCCTCTGCCATTGACGACATAAAAGAGAGTTTGAATAACACTGCCGTACACAATGTTACAATGCATGAAAACCAATATAATTCCATGAGAATATTTCTCCGAAGCCAACACAAATACACAGACGTGATCTGTGTGAGAAAACGAAACGTACACGTATCAGCTGAAACATGCTGATATTTCGTGGCGCTCATGGCAAAAATTCATTGGACTTTGTGCTGCCGACAACTCTTGGGATGCGTTTCAGTGTATGTTCGTGCAAGTCACCCGGGACCTGACTAGTTTCTTCATAATTGACTTGACTAGAATAGGATTTGCCACTAAAGTACCCAATCGAGTAGAAATAAAAGACTATATCTTGTCGTCTGAGCTACCCATGAAAAAGTGTCTGGGTTACAGCCATGATGATTGGCAAGCTTTGGTATATAAGAAATCAACAAGTCTGAAGGATGCCCCCACTATGGGGATTGGTTGTGGGGTTTTTGGGGTATGGTGCTCTCAATATTTTATTTAAAGTATTGTAGAAGTCCCACCCATACTCGATTTTAGTTGAAAGTTGACTTAGAGAAAGTTAGATGTGCAGCTTCGAGCCCCTAGTTAGCAAAGCCGACGGTTAAATGATTAAGTATACAAAAGGGTGAAATTGAATGATTAATAATTTAATAACAAATCAATAGTCAAATGATTCAAATTTCACAAGTACACTCCTTCCGCTCGACCCTTTAATAGCATACTGCCTCACTTGATTCGTAGTGAGATTTCCACTGTCCTTGTATTCTACTCATCTGTGTATTTTTCTCTCCTATTCCTAATTTGTTGTCCTCCTCCCTTTTCCTCCAAATTCCTTTTCCTGCTCCTCGACTTCTCTATACTCATTCTTCTTCTCCTCCTCCACTTTCTCCTACAGATTATTTTTCCCTTTTCCTTCTCCTCCGCCTTATATCCACCTTCTCTCCGTCGACTAGAATCTTGTCGACTCTGACTGCTTTGCCTGTCTCACTTCCATTTCTCCTCTTAGACACTCGGGACTCATATGAACCAGAAGTTCTGTCTCCCAAAAGGCTTAATGTGAAAACACAAGGACGGTACAATATTTTTATTTAGTCCTCTCATCTCACACTACATACAGCCTGTCAGCTATTAAATTTCTTTGGTTACGTATTCATCACATCGAAATACTCATACGTTATTGTATGGTAAAAGACGACATAATAAAAGCTCGGTATCAAGTACTCTTATACATACAATAATAAATTGCTTCACATCAGCACATACTCAACTATATTATACTAAACATCGCAATAATCAGACACATTTCTTTATATTACAACTCATACAAAGCATATAAATATTCAACTTATCAATGCTCTGATATGTATAAATATATTTATTGCAACTAATCTTACATACTTCAAACATTTTCCCAAACTCATAATTAAATCATGAATAAATTCTAACATTACTAAATGTATTAGTTACTACAAAGTTACATAACGGCGAATTACAAAATTAATTCTGACCACAAGCTATCAATCTACATAATTCTCTACGTAAAACTCGAGCCAATCTTTCAAACACGCATATAAATGAAATGCTACAAAGATAATTCTACAGAGTAAACATTCTCAATAATGAAGCATACATACTACAAATAACTGCAATTATGATTCCGTAATATTTTGCAAAAATCGAGCTCTTAAATCACTGACCTTTCGAAGCTTTTTTCCTTTTAATATGTTTCTAGCCACCAAATTACGAGTGGCTCCAGGAGTAATTCAATTTGTATAGCAACATGCCCAGACTTATAATAACTATTTTGCACGCGAGTTTGAAGTTATAATTCGGATCTAAATTGTAATCATACCCTCTATCTTAATTCCGATTGGATGTCGCTGTGAACAGTTCCAATAAAGCTTAGCGAAAAATGTCTTCTCGATGTCTGTCCACGTGGGGATGGATGAGAACACGACCCATTCACCCTTTGATCTCTGAACAAATGTTTAACATCTACGTATAATACAAGCCTTTGTCTAGTTGGTACTAACAATAGCCTGGCTGGAGGTCACTGTAACCTTGCATAAGTGATTAAAACTAGCCTGCGGCAATGTTTTGATATCAAGCGCTGTAATTATACCCTAGTTTATACACTTCTTGATAGCTGGGCTGAGCAAACGTGACATCAAGGGATAATGTCATGTGGCCCTAGAATTACAGCCTTAGAACTGTTTGTGAAAATATGTAAACAGAACCTTCCTGGATGATTTTGAAACATGCATTCAAAGCAAGTTTTGAAAAATGTTATTGGTTTCGTAAACCGTAGCCGCTGGTGGATGTACCTCCCAGGACAAAAGTCCCCATTTCTTCTCATTGTAGAATTTCCCCCCCCACTCCACCCGCACGTGGAAAAGTCTCGATTGTTGTGGACGCAAGCGTAGAACAACCAAACTATCCACGAAGGGTTCAAATGCATATATATATATATATATATATATATATATATATATATATATCTATATATATATATATATATATCTATATATATATATATATATATATATATATGTGTGTGTGTGTGTGTGTGTGTGTATAAAGCACAAATGATACATGAACTTAAAAATCGCCTCGATACACTCGAGAGTTTTGTTTGCGAGGATAACAATACACCAAACTTCATTAATAAAGCAGCATCGATTTGTCAGCGTTTGCTCGCTAACGGTATAATGGACCAGAAGACGATTCGCTGGTTGATTAACTCACTGGAGACATTATTGATGACGAGTTTTGAAGCTCTTTCTGTTGACATACTTCGTATTTTACATAAAATCTTTGTCGCAATTGAGCGTTTCGTTGCAATGACAACCTTGAGTGCTCCTTAATAATCTCAATCTCGTCAGCAAAACCAGAATCTAATGTGATATTTTCACACACGTTATTACACTAGCGTTATTATGCGTGTATTGCAGTTGACCGATTATCCGATCTCCATCGTTTGGGGGCCTTCCCACAAATAATTTGTTCAGATTCTCCGGAGATGGTGGTCTACCATGGGATGTAGTTAAATTTTCCACGGGATATGTAACCAATCAATGATGAGAATCGAAGGAGAATTTTAATTCTCGTTTGGTCAGAAGGTATTTTTTGGTCAGATTTTCCTAATCCAACAAACTCAGTATGTAGGACCAGTCCGGTCAGGATACTATGATGCTCATTTATTATCAAAATTGTATGAACTATTGAGATTAATTTAACTTGTAACACTAAAAGTGGCACTTACAAAAGCGAGCTTATTCAAGTCTCCTAGGATTGTATGTAGTTTGCATATGTTTTGACTGGTGATCTGATCTAGATTACTTCTGCAATGCACATGTATCTTTCATTCAATCTCATATTGACACATGTTTCTCCCTTGCGCACCAGATTGGGCACATGCTATATCTTTGTAGGCCGACCTTGACAATACAACTATACATAAGATAAGAGATCAAACAGATTTTTAATACAATGATAGTCGTACGTGGACATGTTGTATCCATGCGTATTGTCAGCGTAAGAGCCCGTTTTTATGACATGGATGATGTTGTCGGGGGAATGATCACATAAGCACTAATGGCGCTCGTGATCTTGTCTTCGCGCTGCACCAATTGCTTGGATGCGGGTAGTTGAATGTATTATTAACAGTGCTAAGGATTATTTGAAAAGGATGGAATTGCAGACTTTCCAACTGATAAGAAATGGACCAAGATGATTAGTGACACAAACTCCTGCAATCAGTTACACTTCCATCCACATTAACAGTGCAAAACCATCAATGAAACTGTTCAACAAAACTTAACCCATTTCATAATTGAAAATGCCGCAATGGGAAGCGGACGACGGTTAAACACCTCTCCTGACTTCAACACAAAATGATTCCTTAAGTATTTAGTCATAATTATATTTAATTTGTTTAACATTCTACATAAAAGATGGCATATATTTAGTACATACTACCTTAATCAGCAAAAACGCTAGATGTAAATGGAAATCTTTTAGTTCGCATTTTGAGAGAATTTTGCGCCTATGTGACTACAATGAAATACAGCAGAGAAATGTAGCAATGTTTTAGATGATTCAGTTAGAGGTAGTATTTGATTGCGGCCTCCGTATCCTTGGGAAATGATACAATCTAAACCAAACAATTCAAAACATAACGTTTGAAGCACCTAAATTGAGTAAATCGTCAGACCCACACATTTTCCAATGACTAAGATGCAGAAAGCCATGTCTTAGTTTGCTCAAGCTCTTCTATTTTTTCTTATAAAGAATCAGTTACGTATAGGGTTGGAAATGGATTATGATTTCAACGGTTCTAACCCTTGAACCTTTATCTAGTTATGATATCATACTTTTCAGTGAAAATCAGAACATTTACTAATGTCAGTATGCCACCCTACCAGCTCATAGTCAAATGTTAGCTAAAAAAGACCCCATCCGATTTTTGCGAAAAAAATCAGTATAGATAATAATGTCTGAGTTATACCCTTCATAAACTGAATTAAATATATTAGTCGGTGTAAAAATTATCTGTATTGATGATAATCTTGTGAGTTATATACTTCAAAGTGGATTAACACGTACATATTTTATTGGTCATTGTTTACCAAGAGCAAAGAACACGAACTTTAAACAGCGCCTCGACTCAGTATAGGAAACTAACGAAGTTTCAGGGAACCGGGATAATGCACGAATTACGCATCCACACACTCTCCTCCAGAATATTTATTGATCACAAAATAATACTCTTTCCTTGTTTCAAATCTGTTTTTTTGTGTTGCTGTTCTTGTTTTTGTTGATGTTATCAATATTTCAAATTATTATATCTTAAACACTTCTATTTAGATATTGGAGAAGTGTCAAGCATTAGCAGGAAACAAGACATTCTTTTGTTAACAAAAAGATTCATTATTTGCATTCACATACAACCTGACGCGTCACATGTAAATTTTGCATTACAGTTGTGTACTTAAATACATAAAACCACTTAGTCAACAATATTTACTATTTTCCGCACTCTCGTTTCCGACGGCCAAATCCCATGTAAACCGTCATGAAATATTATTTCCGAGCTCTAAACAAAATCACCGGAGCCGTCAATTTCCTGACTGTCACGCGGATTACCTCTGAAATAATCCACAATTAAGTCCTGAATGCATTTGGGGGATTATAATTGAAATGACCTATTCCCACTAGATTTCTTTCTCATTTCCGACACATTAGTCAAATGGGCATTTAAGTTTCAAAAGTAAGATTGAATTTGTAAAAGAACGACCGTGGTTTCCGTTTTAGCCGATGGCATAATAAATGATCTATATCTTGCTGATGTCGGCCTTGAAAGGTTCTTGAAGTCATCTGCCAAATAGATTTAAGTAACGAAACTGCACTGGTTCTCGATAAAGAAATACATGCTATCTTTAAACTAAAGACAAGGACTTATATTTTTGGGGTCATTATAAACTCAATTTCTATTTTGGTAATGAATTCAATCAACGGTTTTAAACTGACTCATTGTTTCGGCTGTGACAACTAACTGAATTGAAACATATCAAAGACACTTTTTTTCGTAGATTATTTATAATTGAAGAATTTAAGCAAAGTCTAAGATACGACGATGAATTAGATCGCATATTCTTTTTAAGGAGTTGGATAATTTTGATGTGTTTGAGTTTTAGAGAACTAAAGGGAACGAAAGTAGAGAATTGAAACCATTTCAAAAATGGGGGAAATAAGGTGCATTGTGGACATATTTAGTTCGTCCCACATTTAAACATTTTTTTTGCTCTCTTTAAAGCAAATCATTTATTTTTCATGAGAAGTAACCCTCTCTCTCTCTCTCTCTCTCTCTCTCTCTCTCTCTCTCTCTCTCTCTCTCTCTCTCTCTCTCTCTCTTTGGAGAGCTTTAGTTTTAAAGAGCTATAAATTGTGTCTTACCTTGGAGTTAAAAATTAGAAGCTTTGGAATATGCGTTGCAATACATATTTCTTCAAATAAGAAATAGTTCAATATTTGTCGATAAATGTAAAGAATGGATGAATGCTATAGTTACGTTAACATTTCGCATTAGTTGCAAAAATCTTTCGTTTACATAAGCTATTATTCAATAAAAAGAGATTATATGCAACAATTTAAAGTACATCTTGCTCGATTAGTTGACTATGCTAAATTAGATTTAAGACGAGAACTGAGAATCGATTGGAGTTACGCGATTTGAGAGATAATCTGGCCACTGAGGAAGCGGGTTTATTTATTTAACTTATTAGATATATAACTGAATGTTATTATGTTGCTTTTTACAATCTTACTAACAATGTAATCAATAATTTATCATGTAAAGCAATAATATCTTTTGATATTTATTAGTTTTCTTGTATCAGTAAATGTAAACCTTCTGTATTAATAGCCCTTCAGTTTGACTGATTTTCCTTTGTTCACTCTTTAGCTGCACATATATCAAGAAGAGCATAAAGAGACGCATGAACTGTTTCCTCATCTTATATATATATATATATATATATATATATATATATATATATATATATATATATATATATATATATATATATATATATATATATATATATATATATGAGAGAGAGAGAGAGAGAGAGAGAGAGAGAGAGAGAGAGAGAGAGAGAGAGAGAGAGAGAGAGAGAGAGAGAGAGAGAGATGACAAGAACAGACAGACATCATAAATAAGGTATTACTAGCATTCCTTTGCACCTCTCATGCTTAACGGATTTTCCATACTAATACGGCGCCATATTCTGTACAAAAAGGTGCAGTTTATTTCCATTCGACAACATAATGACGTAATTCATCCTATTCGGTAACTACCAGATAATTCCATAAATTGCCATAAAGTTGAGTTTAGAATTATATTCCTTTGCCCACATGAACATCTTGATAAGACCGCTTGTTAAATTCACGTGAAAGGCAATTTTTTGGTTGTCATTCATTTCCTTTGCTTTATTTGACACTGTAAAATATCGAAGCAGACGACATATGGATGTACTTATTTAGTCGCACATGCACCCTTTTGCTGAAAATGGACTGGTCCAGGAACTGGAAATGGGTTTCAAGCATGTCCGTTTATTAGCTTGAAAACTTCCCTTAAGCATGAACGCGCAGAGGATGACGGCGTTATGACCTCCGTTATGGAGGGTTTTGATGGAAATATAACATGATGACACCTTAGTACCATTTTTGTAAGGAACATGGGGTCTATGGGAATTTAACATGATGACCATATAATACAATTTTTGCAAGGAATATGGAGTATATTGGGATTTAACATCATGACCCAATAACATCTTTTTCCATTTCTCTCAATTTCTGCTGAACTTTCATCCAGTCTTTTTTGTTCAGACGCTCATGTACCTGATATCTCTTTATTCTTTTCATTTTGTACATCTTCTCATTTTGTACATTTCTCCATTACTTTTCTCATCAATACCTTGGTTGTTCTTATCATTTCCTTTCTTTCCTCCATTCAGTACCTCCTATGGTACACTCTCTGTAATAAGCCATGACATTCGCGACTCAACCTATTGCACTCGTTTGCGTGCCATTTAATTTGTGCGATAATCCACAATTCCATGCCAATCTTGCAAGCCTCAGGAGATAGACCAAAGGTTGTCAATCTTTGGCACGCTAGTCACATGATGACACGTCAATAGGTTTTGTGTGGCACACGAACGGCAGCAAAAACATCTCGATTTTACCAGTGTTACCATCTTAATGGTGGCACGCGATCGTTCTTTTTATAATTAAATCCCGAAAAAGAGTGGCACACTTCGTAAAATAGGTTGCCGACCCCAGCTATAGACCAACAAGTAGGTCTCCGCTTTTTTCTGACACTACTGGCAGCGGAGAACAACTTTGTCGGGCCGTATTCCATTCTCAAGTTATATGCTTTTTTTCAACCTCCCATCACCTTTGACCACCGGATCCTCGTTAGCAATTAATAAATTTATTTAATATGACGTTGGTATGCGGATGGTAAGTAAAAGCCTTCTCCTTTTGTCCCATTGCTTTAAGTCCTTCAGAACACTTACTTTTACAGTATCAATCCCTATCAGAACATAATTCCAAAGCATACATTTATTAAAGACTTCTTTTAAATTGCTGACGCGTGCATTGAAAGCATCACCCCAAGGCAAGAATAACGCCTGTAAACCTTCTTATGAGGAATATATCACTAGGAACTGAACAATGCTTAGGATGGAGCTGCGGTAAGGTCTGGTCGTCACGGCAGGAGAGAGAGAGAGAGAGAGAGAGAGAGAGAGAGAGAGAGAGAGAGAGAGAGAGAGAGAGAGAGAGAGAGAGAGAGAGAGAGAGAGAGAGAGAGAGAGAGAACAAATTTTTAAAAACTGAAAACTGTAATGAGATAACAAATTGTGCTTAATAATAATAATAATAATAATAATAATAATAATAATAATAATAATAATAATAATAATAATAATAATAATAATAATAATAAATTACAAATACCAATAATAAATGAACGGTACTAAGTTATTATTGTCATTAATAGCAGTATTTTTCATTGATATTTATTATTGAATATCAGGCATTGCACACATACATGCATGCACATGTACATACATGTTAAATGTTGTACTTAACGTCTAGTCTGAATATTTTAAAATATTGCTTACAAATGAATGCATTAATGCACATACATACATACATACATACATACATACATACATACATACATACATACATACATACATACATACATACATACATACATACATACATACATACAGACATACATGCATGCATGCATGCATGCATGCATGCATGCATGCATGCATGCATGCATGCATACATACATACATACATACATACATACATACATACATACATTCACACACATACATTCACACACATACATTCACACACATACATACATACATACATACATACATACATACATACATACATACATACATACATACATACATACATACATACATACATACATACATACATACATACATACATACATACATACATACATACATACATTCACACACATACATTCACACACACACATACATACATACATACATACATACATACATACATACATACATACATACATACATACATACATACATACATACATACATACATACATACATACATACATACATACATACATACATACATACATACATCTCTTAGTACATCACATCATACAATGACATGAATTTGCTATAAGTTTCTTCCTTTTGTCAAAATTTTGGGTTTGTGTGTGTGTGTCTGTGTGTGTTGGGGTTATGTATATGCTGTATTACTTATGATAACTTCTGCTCTAAACTGCCGAAATGAGTATGGTGTCTTAGTAATATAAGAAATGTTTCAATATTTATTTTCCTTGAGAAGCCTGGTAACTAACTCAAACATTAAAAAAACCCATAACAAATGAAGACGGTATTTAGAGGTAACCCCTTCATCTTCATGTGCAACTGACAAAGATCAAATACAGAATGTTAAACATAAACTTATTTAAAATGTGAGAATTGATTTGCATGAAGTTTAGACTTCAACTGTACTATTTCAGTGCCATTTTGCCATCAATGAAAACTACTCATTGTAGCAACAGGAGATAGATTGGAACGTTGTTAAAAATATATTTTGGCAAAGTTTCCCCAGAAATTTACTTCCAAATCAAGTTAGTAATGTTCTAATCATAAACCAAGACTGTTGATTTCCAAGATCCACACAATGTTATCAACACATAATATACTATGATAGTTGTAATCTCACTTCATTGAATTACGTGGATACATCACTTCTTTTCATAAGCGTTCTGGTGGCCTAGTGGTTAGAGCGTCCGCCTCAGATGCGACAGGTCGTCGGTTCGATACCCGATCGAGTCATACCAAAGACTTACAAAAATGGTACTAACAGCTGCCTCGCTTGGCGCTCAGCATTAAAAGGTTAGTGTTAGGACTGGTCAGCCTGGTGTCAAGATTATGTGACTCGGGGGGACATCATGCTACATGTATGTGACATGATGCCCCAGTGCTAGATATCACTATAAACTGCCACACTGCAGATGTCGTAGAGATATGACTGAAAAATTGCTAAAGCTACGTTAAAAATAATAATCGGATCAGATCTCATCACTCATTTTCACAAAGTTCATAGCATTGTCGTCCAGGAGAGGTGAGTTATATTCCAAACTGTGATCTTTGGGAAAGTAAATGGCTGCCAGTGGGTTTTGGGGCGATGAATGTGGTTCGAGTTGATCAACAAAACTAAGAGCCAGAAGGTAATGTCATTCCTAGGAATTCAATTTTACAAGTAAAAATAGTTATGCGTTCACACTTGACTTTTTCTTTAGAAAGATATACCAGTGAGTCACAGTATTCTGCTGCAAAAGAGCACGAAAAACATGGTCATTCAAGTCATAATACCATGTAGGTAGGGACTGGTCATTCACGTTATTATACCATGTAGGTAGGGACTGGTCATCCACGTCATTATTCCATGTAGGTAGGGATTGGTCATTCACGTGATATACCATGTAGTTAGGAGCTGGTCATTCATGTCATTATACCATGTAAGTAGGGACTGTTCATTCAAGTCATTATACCATGTAGGTAGGGATTGGTCATTCACGTCATTATACCATTTATGTAAGGACTGGTCATTCAAGTCGTTATACCATGTAGGTAGGGACTGGTCAGTCATGACAGTAAAAATGTAGGTAGAGACTGGTCATTTAGGTCATAATACCATGTAGGTAAGGACTGGTCATTCACGTCATTATACCATGTAGGTAGGGACTGGTCATTCAGGTCATTATACTATGTAGGTAGAAAATGATCATTCACGTTATTATACCATGTAGGTAGAGATTGATCATTCACGTCATTATAACATTTATGTAAGGACTGGTCATTCAAGTCATTATACCATGTAGGTAGGGACTGGTCAGTCATGACAGTATAAATGTAGGTAGAGACTGGTCATTTAGGTCATAATACCAAGTAGGTAAGGATTGGTCATTCACGTCATTATACCATTTATGTAAGGACTCGTCATTCAAGTCATTATACCATGTAGGTAGGGACTGGTCAGTCATGACAGTATAAATGTAGGTAGAGACTGGTCATTTAGGTCATAATACCATGTAGGTAAGGACTGGTCATTCACGTCATTATACCATGTAGGTAAGGGCTGGTCATTCAGGTCATTATACTATGTAGGTAGGAAATGGTCATTCACGTTATTATACCATGTAGGTAGAGATTGATCATTCACGTCATTATACCATTTATGTAAGGACTGGTCATTCAAGTCATTATACCATGTAGGTAGGGACTGGTCAGTCATGACAGTATAAATGTAGGTATTGACTTGTCATTTAGGTCATAATACCATGTAGGTAAGGATTGGTCATTCACGTCATTATACCATGTAGGTAAGGACTGGTCATTCAAGTCATTATACCATGTAGGTAGGGACTGGTCAGTCATGACAGTATAAATGTAGGTAGAGACTGGTCATTTAGGTCATAATACCATGTAGGTAAGGACTGGTCATTCACGTCATTATACCATGTAGGTAGGGACTGGTCATTCAGGTCATTATACTATGTAGGTAGGAAATGGTCATTCACGTTATTATACCATGTAGGTAGAGATTGATCATTCACGTCATTATACCATGTAGGTAGAGACTGGTCATTTACGTCATTATACTATGTAGGTAGGGCTTGTTCATTCACGTCATTATACCATGCAGATTGGAACTGGTCATTCAGGTCATTATACCATGTAGGTAAGGATTGGTATTTCACGTCAAAATATTATATAGGTAGGATCAGGTCATTCAGGTCATTATACCATATAGGTAGGGACTGGTCATTCACGTCATTATGTCATGTAGGTAAAGACTGGACATTCAAGTCATTATACCATATAGGTAGGAACTGGTCATTCACTTCATTATTTCATGTAGGTAGGGACTGGTCATCAACGTCATTATGCCATGTAGGTAGGGATTGGTCATTCACGTCATATACCATGTAGGTAGGAACTGGTCATTCACGTCATTATACCATGTAGGTAGGGACTGGTCATTCACGTCATTATACCATGTAGGTAGGAACTGGTCATTCACTTCAATATACCATGTAGGTATAAACTGGTCATTCATGTCATTATACCATGTAAATAGGGACTGTTCATTCAAGTCATTACACCATGTAGGTAGGGATTGGTCATTCACGACATTATACCATTTATGTAAGGACTGGTCATTCAAGTCATTATACCATGTAGGTAGGGACTGGTCAGTCATGACAGTATAAATGTAGGTAGAGACTGGTCATTTAGGTCATAATACCATGTAGGTAAGGACTGGTCATTCACGTCATTATACCATGTAGGTAGGGACTGGTCATTCTGGTCATTATACTATGTAGGTAGGAAATGATCATTCACGTCATTATACCATGTAGGTAGAGATTGATCATTCACGTCATTATACCATGTAGGTAGGGATTGGTTATTCACGTCATTATACCATTTATGTAAGGACTGGTCATTCAAGTCATTATACCATGTAGGTAGGGACTGGTCAGTCATAACAGTATAAATGTAGGTAGAGACTGGTCATTTAGGTCATATTACCTTGTAGGTAAGGACTGGTCATTCACGTCATTATGCCATGCAGTTTGGAGCTGGTCATTCAGGTCATTATACCATGAAGGTAAGGATTGGTCTTTCACGTCAAAATACTATATAGGTAGGATCAGGTCATTCAGGTCATTATACCATGTACGTAGGGACTGGCCATTCACGTCATTATGCCATGTAGGTAAAGACTGGTCATTCAAGTCATTATACCATGTAGGTAGGAACTGGTCATTCACGTCATTATACCATGTAGGTAGAGACTGGTCATTCACGTCATTATGCCATGTAGGTAGGGACTGGTTATTCACGTGATTATAAAAGGTATGTAGGAACTGGTTATTCACGTCATTATACAATGTATGTAAGGACTGGTCATTCAAGTCATTATGCCATGTATGTCTGGACTGGTCATTCACGTCATTATACCATGTAGATAAAGACTGGTCATTTAAGATATTATACCATATTGGTAGGAGCTGGTAATTCACGTCATTATACCATGTAGGTAGGAACTCATCATTCACGTTATTATACCATATAGGTAGGGACTGGTCATTCACGTCATTATGCCATGTAGGTATTAAATGGTCATTCACGTCATTATACCATGTAGGTAGGGACTAGTCATTCAAGTCATTATATCATGTATGTAGGAACAGGTCATTCATGTCATTATACCATGAAGGTAAGGACTGGTCATTCAAGTCATTATACCATGTAGGTAGGTACTGGTCATTCACGTCATTATACCATATGGGTTGGGACTAGTCAATCAAGTCATTATACTATGTAGATAAGGACTGGCCATTCACGTCATTATACCATGTAGGTATGAAATGGTCATTCAAGTCATAATTCCATGTAAATAGGGATTGTTATTTACGTCTTTAAACTCTGTAGGTAAGTACTGGTCATTCACGTCATTATACCATGTAGGTATGAAATGGCCAGTCACATCATTATACCATGTCTGTAGGGACTGGTCATTCAAGTCATTATACTATGTAGGTAGGGACTTCTCATTCAAGTTAGTAGAGGTAGGGATTGGTCATTTATAGCATTGTATCCTTTCGGTAGGACCTGGCCCTTCAAATCATATGGGTAGGGACTGATTTTTAGATTCATCATACTTTGTAGGTAGGGATTGGTCATTCAAATCATTGTACCATATAGGTTGGGATGGACTTATCATTAAAATCGTTGTACCATGTAGGTAGGGACCGTTTATTCAAGTCATCATATCATGTAGATAGGGACTGTTCATTCAAATTATTATTCCATGTTGGTAGGGACTGGTATTAAAGTCATTATATCATGTAGGTAGGGACTGGTCGTTCAAGTCATAATTCCAGGTAGATAGGGACTGGTATTCAATTCATTATACCATGTAGGTAGGGAATGGTCATTCAAATGGTAGTACCATGTAGGTTTGGAATTGTCATTCAAATTGTTGTACCATGTAGGTAGAGACTGGTATTCAAGTTACTATACCACTCTTAGAAGATCTTAAATTCCAGGAATGATCGTAAATTTTAAGGTGTTTTGTACCGTACAAAGTACCAATCGAATCATCTCTCCTAAAACATGTCTTAATTGTCCAGATACTCCTCGGTGCACACGACACCTCAGTTACAGGTCACAGTAGCATCGTTTGCGAAAATGTAGTGTCAAGGTTACCTTTTCTTCAGAAAATAAAATATTCTTGTCCTAAACCTCATCTTATTTTAATGTTCATAGTCAAAATAAAATTTACCTACTGCAAAATATAATGACGAAGTACAATTTATCAGTGAATATGATAGGTGTTTTCTTTTTTATTTTAAGCAGAATCCATTTTGAAAGAACCGACTCAACAAAGGAGCTGCTGTTTCATGCTACAAAACACGAGATCAAAAGACACGAACATGCAGTTCAGTCAATCGATGAATTTAATAGGATAGCGAACTTGTATAATCGGTTGTTGTTATTGATGTCTTTGGTGCAAGAGAGATCTGTTTTCCTCCAGAATAGCAACTCATCGGGGGAAAAAGGCGGTGGACAGTGTTAAGTCAACAGATAATCTACAGTGCGTCTCAAACAAATAATTTAATAAACACAAACATTTTAGCCAAATATCGATGCTAGACAGAGTCCTAGATTTAGGGGGATATGATAGCCATGAGCTTATTCCGTATTTTATTCCATACGTTTTTGCTAGAGTAGAAATATAAAGTAAGGAATCGACACCTCTGCGATCCATGAATAACTGTTGAAACGTCTCACAACAGCGTCATAAGAAGCCCCTATATCAGATTGACAATATTTAAACTTTTCTACCTGAAAACAAAAGGGTCTGATTATTATCAAGGGGATTCATTGATTTAAGGCAAACAATGGAGTACTAAGCATTGATTTACTTAGCTTTGGAAACATTGAAAAGGACCTTTAATGAAAATTGTAATTTTCTTTCTTTCATTTCACCATTTCGGCTCCGTTCACAATGACTGTTGGAAATTCCCTTTCTTAGTCTGAATATTATTTCAAGAACAATTTTCTGTCGAATCCAGACAAATTATGATCAATGACTATAAGGTATTTCTGACACATCGTGCAACGATGTACCGCCTCTTCGATGCTGGCATCGTCGGTGGGATCACATATCCAATCATCAAAATCGGAAAGAGTACGAGAGCCAAGAAATATCCTTTCATGTCCCATGGAATCAAGTTATAGTTCCGACAGAGATGAAATAAAAGTTCCTGACTATGATCTTTGCAAGCGCAACGAGCCATATACTAATTAGGAATATAAATAACAGTCCCTGGAGACAATTCGAAATCAATAGAAGATAAAATCGGCATGATGATTCTATCTTTTTACTTGCTCTGGTGATTGAATAATTCCCCTGCTGAGTTGGCAAAAACACCGAACTTAACATTGTTAATCCAGCTCGGAGACATGGCTAGTAAAACTACATTTTTTTTTCCTGAACACTTGTTTATCCTTTTGGATTTGATACAAGCATTATATTCTCAAGTGTAAAACACTGTAAATAGTTTCAAGCACTTTTCTATTGTTGGAATTGTTTCATGCGATGTCACTTGTAGCATGCTGGACTGACGAATGTTTGCTTGTAAGTAGAACAATAAATTCTTTCTCGTTCTTCAAAATGGACCTGGAGGCTAAACAGCAACGACACATCTCTCCACAGTGAATATGATGCGACTGTTAAATCTATGAAACATCCACAGTGAATACAGTCTGACCGTTAAATTCAACACAAAACTCTCCAAAGTGAATACAGTCCTACTGTTAAATCCATTGCATATATCTCCACATTGAATACGATCCGACTGTTAAATCTGACATACCTCTGTACAGTGAATACGATCCGATGTTAAATCTATGACATATCTCTCCACAATGGAAACAATGTTATATACTGTTAAATATACGACGTCTATCTCCACAATGCATACGATAATCACGACTGTTGAATTCATGACATGTCTCTTCACAATGAATACGATGATCCCCACAGTTAAATTCATGATATGTCTTTCCAAAAGAAAACGATGACCCTGAATGTTAAAGAGACATGACATGTCTCTCCCAAATGAACACAATGCCCATGGCTGTTAAATTCACTACATGTCTCTTCACAATGAATACAATGATCCCGAGTGTTAAATCCATGACATGTCTCACCCCAATGAACACAATGCCTTAGACTGTTAAATCCATGGCATTTCTTTCCCCCAATGAACACACTGCCCTTGAATGATAAATCCACGACATGTCTCTCCACAATGAATACTATTTTCCCGCATGTTAAATCCATAAAATCTCTATAATAAAGTTATGTTCTGGACTGTTAAAGTTTTGGTCAGTTTTTATCATAATAGAATTCTCGTCTGAGAAATCATATTATCTATATGAAAGACGCGAACATAATTTTCTGGAAAATCAAGTCCTCAAAGAAGGAGACCTCCTTTGCACAACTCGAGGCTCCGCTTTCATTGTGTAACAAATGAGAAAGTGTCTGGAGGTATTTGTATTTCAGGAATTGCACACACGATCTTTTTTGAAATGCCTGGTTGTTCCGGAGAGAGTTCTATTGTTTGGTTTTATCGGATCGTTTAAACTTCTCCCATGATCGTCTATATTCTACCGTAACGTTTTCCTTTGCATAAGTTCGAATTATACTTATGCAGTTAAAATATGTAAAGATGGCAGAGACACAATATATCACTATTCTCGTATGAGGTTTACACTGAGTCTTTGAAAATGCTAACACAAAACAACTCTCTGCTCCTGAAAGAAAAGGAATATAAAAGATACGAAAAAAGAGATATCTCACCTGTTATCAATGTCAAGCATATATACAATAGGTTTCAGTCTTCCAAGAGCATAGTCAATAATCAATTAAACAAAAAGAAGCCTAACCATCTACAGTCAAGACACTGATAAAGGAAATATAGTAAAGAAGTAATAACGAACTTTTATGTTGCGTATGATATTTAATTTTGACTCTCTTCGAGCGAATATACCAAAAGGTTAGTGTATCTTTGCATTGATTTGTTAGTTTAGCATGAATACGAAAAACATCTACTGCTGCCCCTGTCTCTGTCTCTCTCACATACATATACACATTATATGTCGAAAGAATTTGGTTTTCGCTTGATCTTGCAAACATACGAGTAGTATCTCGTTTGTTTAAGATCTGGGTGGCCTTGAAAAAGACCTTTCGAGTTTTACCAAACAATTATGGATTTGAAAATAGCTGCAACTGTCAAATCGTTTCTACGTCCACTCCCTACTCCTGCAAATGTAGTGGGAGTAGTACATATTGTCGCTGAAGGCGTCTCAATGGTGGCCGTCGATTTAGTCATAGATGAGAATGCATTCATGGATTGTGAAGGTCTCCTTCACTTAAGTTTGTAAAAGAAGATTTATAAATTTACCTTTTGTGTTTTAACCTTCAAAATGTCCATTAACACCGTTATTTTGTTTGTTCAGCGTTCAATCTTTTAATATCTTCTTATTGCTATCTTGTTTTTTTCTTGTGATAGAAAATTTGTCTGTTCTTCGTTTTGACATTGTAAACCATGCTAAACTCTTCTTCATGATTAGTTTTGTAGAGCTCACTATAGATTGGTAATGATGGAGAGGGTGGTAATAATGGTAAAGTTATTCGCACAAAGCCAAATTGAAATGTGTGTGTGTGTGTGTGTGTGTGTGTGTGTGTGTGTGTGTGTGGTCACTGCTACCCTTGTATGTGATTAATGTTTGTATGTGTAAGTACTCCAACCGTTGTGCATGAAATTATATTGGTGCATATATGAGCACTCCTAATCCTTTGTAGCAGATGAGAGTATTGCTCATTCCAAGGGAAGAGTATGTAATATGTGTAAGAACTCATACCCGTTGGTTAGTAAGTGTGTGGGTGATGGTCACTGAAACGGAGCATGGTGGATAGTAAGTGTGACGAATTGATTTGTAGATAACTCAGTGTTTATCATTCCAAATTGCATTTTGATTAGTAGGTGCACTTTAATATTACATTTTTCCTTGAACCCATCTTCCACAAGATATTATAATGGTACCATGGGGTCATCATGAGCAATTCCCATTGACCATAAATTTCTAGCAAACTCAATACTCTGTGGTCATCATGTTAAATTTCAATAGGCTTCATAAAAATCCACAAATTTAAATTTCCATTTAACCCATATCGTCCGTTCATGTTATATCCCCACATAGCATATGCTTAATTCCTTTAGGTCCCATAACATGCCATGTTACTACTCATGTGTCCTGCACGTGAAAATAGGAACGAGGTGAAGGATTGTAATTGGTAATTAATCATTTTTGAAATGCTAATTTATTTTAATTTCGTATGTAAAGCACAATAAAGCACAGTATAGCAAAAGTGTCCAAAAGTATATAGAGATAAGGATTAAGCAAATATTGTGCTAGGTTCAAAAGTACATGTAACAGAAGTTTTTTTGTTTGTTAAAAGAATGAAAAGAATAACATTTCCGCGCTTTTACTGTTTATTCATAAGGTATGTCACAGTTTCAAATACTTTCAACTGTTACATTAAATCAATATAACATTAACTGTATTGATGAATATTTTAATTGCAAACCGTCTTAACAAATTTATATTCTATACTAGAAACACGTGTTTGCATTACTTTTAACAACACTTCAGTGCAACAAAGAATGACAATTAAATGAAAAATATTGTAAATAAAATATCAATATTATGAATTACAGCAAAATTATTTGGGAGAATAAGACTTTAACATTTCAAGCGTTATATTTAATGAATTTATTTGTGATGAAAGCCTCTCTAGAAAAAGAGTCAAAATGTTTTTGCTCTTTGAATTGAGTCGTCACACATATTATGGTCATTAACAAAGTGATTGACTTTGGTCTTATTGTTCAGAAATGTCTTCTTATATTCGTGTTTGCACACATGTCTGTTTTTCTTAGTTTCTACATTGTAAAACATCCGAAATTCTTCATTCTGTTTATTTTTCTAGGTCCCACCATAGACTGGCAATGATGTATTGAAGAGTAAACACAGAATGTACATTTACTTCGAGAAACATGTAATGACACACTGACGCAGTCCACTAACATCCGAGTAACAAGGCCTCCGCCTTCAAAACACTCTTCACTACTATTGACACGTATTAATGAAAGGAACTAGGAGAAAATAATTGATTTATGTGGTAAAGTAGACTACAATAGAAAGACATGCATTGCAATGTTATAACCGAGTTTGGGATTTTCGGATTAACAACAAAACACCATTGATGGGAATGCAATATAATATTTAATGTGATATGAAAATATCAAATGAAGTATGATAGATACGTGCATGCATGGGTCCCAATATGGGACTAATTAACATAATTAGCACGATCTTAAGCAACAAATACAATACCAAGACAAATAAAGAGAACAATTCACGGTATATCACAAAACAGATATATGATTTTCACAATAGTACAATACAAATGATATTTTGCTCAAAATGAAAAATCACATCTCATGACAACATCTTATTATTCACAAATTTATTGATATTGTTAATGTTTATTGACTAAAATGTTCAAAGTCTGTTTTAATACATTCTAATTCCATCCCCCAAAACGTTGTTTTACTGCGCATGTACACGAGTGAAGTCAATCTCAGAATTATTCTTTGTCAACTATCTGTTGCATTAAAATATTTACGCTCACTTGGAGGAGACAGACTGAGGATGGAAGATTGATGTTACTTGCAGATGAATGGCGATCTTTGCCTTAACAGTAAAAGCAATTTTTCTCTGTCACACAATTTGATCCGTTTGGGATTGATTATCAGCTTGACATTATCGTTCCACGCTTCCACGTTATTGCAACTTGATTAATTAGGGGAACACGAGGAAACAAACTGAGCGACAGATGACACTAACGGAATTAAACCTTTCATTCTAATTATCTTAAAATAAAACAACGAATAAATCAAATAAGAAACAAACATATTCTAGCAATTGTCGTCAGTTTCACCTTTAGTATATTCGATTATGAAACTTGGAATGTGTTAATAAAAATTGAATCATCTGTTTTCGCAGTCATATTAAGGGAGTGTTATGTTATGTAGCAAAATGTTAAATCCTTACTTAGTATGCAGACTTAAAATACAACAATTCATCCCAATGTATATTTAGGCATGTCACGGAATTGTATAAATTTATTCCTTTATTAAATAAATACACTTGGGTTTCGCTTTCCGTGTACAATGTTACCCGATGGTGATCAATGTATATTCTACAATATTTAGAAACTGTGGGTTCGGCTTATTTTGCGCCGCACGTGCGGAGTGCTTTAGACGGGAAAACCGAATACATGAATTGCACAGATGATGTTGAGCTACATTTCCCGTGTATAAATGCATCACGCTAAAGTCTAATCCTTTCATTACGAACAGTTTTGTCGATCAGAGGTCTACTGAGACCTACATATATCCAGTTGTAGAGGTATGTAATTTATTCGTTTATATGCATTGTAAGTTATATCTATTGTATTATCATGTTTGATTTCGTATTTCTGTCGCTTAGACTAGTTTAGCAAATGCTAATGTTATATTCTTATCTGTGATTTGGCAAGAACTCTACAAAATTGATTTAGTAAATAACCGTTAGTGTAACATGAATTTTGTAATTCATCAATTTAATTCTGAACCTGTGTATTGTTTGTCGTTTGTCCATTTGAGAATGACCTGATGTAACAAGATGACCTGGATGGAGTTTGGATTTATAACACACTTTTGATAATGATACGTTTCCAATGTTTATTGATGAATGACTTGAATGAGAAAAAATTATGATTAATACGTGCGTGTATAAGATCCAATATATTGGACAAATTAGCACAGTCCACACGAAGCTAATAATGCAACATAAATGTGAACACAAATAAATGACTTTACACAGTAAAAGGTAAAATGTTAATGATTCGCAGTTATTTCACACGATGAAAATAATGATGTGTTTTATTTAAATAGTAAAACTGATGTACTTTATTTTTTATAATAAAACGTAGTAAGAAGTAAACAACTATTGTAAAATTCATTCCAAGACATTTTTGATTGTATCATTGTTAAAACAGTAAGACTATTGGTACGTTGGCACATTCAAGAACATTTGTACATCAGCACACTGAAGGCTTAAAATTCATTTTGAACGTTCTATACGTTTGGATGTGTGATGTGTTTAAGAATATTACTTTAGTCTATGACCATATAAGCAGACCCATCCCACACGACGACATCGAGGTGATTTTGATAAGGTACTGACAGGTGTTGCTAATCGTTGTAATGGTGATTGGAAGTTAATTATTTGGATCTCAATAAAATATTAAACAGCACGCATAAATAGAAAGAAAACAAAACATGTTTGTTATCCGAATATATGTTGTAATTTACTTGCTGATTGACCTCGGTTTAGCTTGTTTAAAATAAATAAGTTTAGTAGCTCTATAAAATATGTACTGTCAGCTTGTCCACCGTCCAGATAGAAAAGACAGCAAATATCCTCCTAGCTAATTCAGTTTGAAGGGACTAGTGTGAAGTCACTTGCTGCACTTTAAAAGACTAGTGCAAATGCACTACCTTCAGTTTGAAGGGACATGTGTAAGGTCATAGCTTCTTTTCGAAAGAACTAGTATGAATTCACTACCTTAAATGAGGTACCAGCATTTTAAATTGAGATTACTACAAAACTTGAAATTTCAAGACCCAGTACGCGCATAGTACTACCCTACTATCTCCAATCTAAATAATGACATACTACATAAAATAAATTTACTTATTACATGCTTAATTGTAAAACAGAGAAACTTTTAGATAAACGTCTTTCACATGTTCATACCTATTTTTGACTTGAAAAATATATCCTTTTATTTTCAGATGAAAATATACAATTGCCAATCATGCCATGTAACACTTGACGGTGTGCCTTCAGAAATTATACATGTATCAGCGACAAACACATTATGCGCTGGAACAAATAAACCGAAACATTAACTTTCACACATAATTATTTTTTTCTGAAGACATTAGACTCGATGCGTTTCTGTAAAGTTATTTACTTTTGATTCCTTGCCAACAATGCTAAACCGTTGTTGTGGTTTGTTTAGACGAACTCTCTGCCATCAAATAGTTACAAAATGTTGATCATATGCTCTGTGATATATTAGGTCAATCAAATCCTACTGGTCAAATAAGTATATAAGCTGATACGTATATAATCAATTTATGAAAGTAAAGTAAATTTACGAAAACTAAGAACGGGTGTTGAACTAAAGGGTGGTTGGTATGTAATAAGCAAATTTTCTTCTCCTGTGTGAATCCAAGAAGTATTTAATCTTGTGGCACCAAAACTAATATACTATTTATCTTCGCAACTGAATACAATATCACACGTTGTTTCCACGCGCTGAAAGATATCATACGTATTATAGGATGAAACGTTAATTAAAAATCATTACACATTACTGAGTCAAACATTGATGATTCGGTTAGCAGTGTGATGCAAGCTTTTACAAAATCGGCTAAACTGGTCTGAATGTATGGTTATAACAGGTTGTTTTATACCGCCATGTAAATGTATTCCAGAATTTATTATATCAGTTGATAAATTTAATTTGTACTTTAATATTAGAAGATTGCTTGATAATGGATCATACATTTCCCATGACAATGTGGTTTTGATCTTACAAATAATGGAATTGACGTCAAGCAATATAATTTAGCAGGTTATAATTTCTAAAAATCTACCGTGTTATACCTTGACAAATATACGCTAAGTAAGCAATCATTAATTATGGATTTTACTGGGAAAGAGAAATGTTAATGGAGGAAATAATTACGTATTCAGTTAATTAGAAACTGGTAATTTGCTGTAATGAAATCGAGTAAAGTTACAGAATTTATAATATCAATATTTGAAAATATTGTTGGTTGAGATTTTTTTTTTCTTGAACAATAAGAATGAATTTAAAGGTGAAATCAAGTAAAAAAATAGCATGTAATACGTCAATTAGGCGCTCAACTTCAGAGCCTAGCATATGTCAGTCTGTTTTAAAAGTGTTACATACATAAATTAAGAGATAATTACTAAGATAATTGTAGTACACAGTGATCTAGATCTAAAAATGGAATTTCAAATTGCAATGATATTACTTTGAGGAAATCACTAATTGATGTAAAGAAGGATTCAATCCAAATGTATACACAGATAAAATGCAAAATATTATTTCAAAAGTTCATAAGAACATCTATAGAAAGCAATATATTTCGAATGCTCATTATAAAATCTGTAACAATAAGACACAAATTATGAATAAAAACTAGTAAAATGAATAAAAATGAGTGAATTATCTGGCTAATATGAACAGGTCATGAATGCTATCTACTGGGTAAGTTTCCTGAATTGTTATTTCTACGAATGACCTCATATTCAGAGATTTTGTTGCAAGTCTTAAGCAATATAATTCTTACACAATAAGACTTGACCAACCTTTTACTAGAGACTCTATATCTGCGAAAATTCAGGAGATAACAGCTTATCAAGTATAATTAACCGATTCATATTTATCACAATAGCTGCAGGAATTGCACAAGGTAACCTATGAAACTATCACTCAAAATTATTATTCACATACGTTCCGCAACAATATTATTTAGGACATTATTCATCAATATGCAACCAATACTGCTTACCACAATACTGCAACAAATGCTACAAACTACAAAAGTGCATTCAATACCGCGCACTACAACACTGCAATTAATACTACAATACTGCAATTAATGCTACATACTACAAAAGTGCATTCAATACCGCGCACTACAACACTGCAATTAATACTACAATACTGCAATTAAAACTACATATTACAAATACTGCAATAATTACTACATAATACAATTCTGCAATTAATACAGCATACTACAATACTACAATCAATACTGCAATTAATGCTACATACTACAATACTGCAATCAATACTACAATACTGCAATCAATGCTACATTCTGAAATAACAATTAATACTACATTGTGCGATACTGCAAGCAATGCTACATACTACAATACTACAATTAATACTAAATACTGCAATACTGCAATTAATACTACATATCACAATACTGCAATCAATAATGCATACGACAATACTACAATGAATACTACATAGTACAATACCACAATAAATACTTAATATTAATAATGTAGTAATTGATATTACATTCTGCAAAACTGTAATTTAAATACTATAATGCTAAACTCAATAACGTATACTACTATTCTACAATCAATAATACATAACTACACTAATGCAATCAATAATGTATACTATAATACTACAATCCGTACTACACTACTGCAATCAATACTATATACGACAATAATGCAAATAATACTACATACTATTATCTGTTCATTTTCTTCTTCGTTAACTTTACACTGTCAGAATCGTGCAATATTTTACGATATTGCACTCGCGCCCAACTTCATGTTGTATTCGCGTGTGCCCAATAGTGTATTAGGAACTACTTTGTAAATAAACCATGTACACTCTCGTAGTAGACGCTTTTACGTTTTTGTTGATTAAATTTGTTTTTGAGTGAATTAAAGCAGATGTTTGGTTGACTGTCACATACCAGCTGCTTTGGCACATTCAGTGTTAACCCTTTTGATACAATGCTTCAGATTTAGGCAAGCAACAGACGCCAGAAAGGGTTCTTACAAATAACATGCAAGTAACAAACTATCTTCTTTAGCTGGAAATATAAATGGCAAAAATATACTTAGTTTTACATCCTGAATTTCCCCAAACTATATTTTCTTAGTTCTTCAAATCCGAATTACATGAGCCATGTCATGGGTTCTGATGTTTGTAACGTTATTTCGACTATATTCGAAGTGCAATTATATCCTCCTCCTTAACTGCACTCAAAGTCAGTAGCTCCTTCTGAGTCGGTGGTTCTTTCCGGGTTTTTCCTCTACCATTAATACTGGCCGTTGTGTATGGCCTATCGTGTGCTGAAAAATGGTGTTAAACAACACAACTAAACTTAAAATGAAATAAACGTTATATTCAAGTCTTTTTAATGATTGGAATTGAAAGACTTCATATTTCTCCCACATTATGATTTTAAACATTAAATGACAGAACTGAAACAGATTCAGCACGCTTTCCCTCTCGCTGTTCAATCCACATTTTTTCATACAAATACAGTAACCTATAGATAATGCAATCACTACTACACACTTCAATACTGCAATCAATAGTACATACTACAATACTGCAATTAATACTACATACTGTAATAATGCGAAACTTCGGATGCCGGAGCTCGCGGATTCTAGCTCTTGCCGAGTCATACCAAAAACTTATAAAAATGGTACCAACAACTGCTTTTACCAGGCGCTCAGCATTAAGAGAATATTGTTAGGACTGGTCGGCCTGGAGTCCGGATAATGTGACTGGATGGAACATCATCATGCTACATATCTGCGGCATGATGTTCCAGTGCTAGACATCACTTTTAAGTGCCACACTAAATATCGTAGCGATTTGACTGAAAAATTGTTAATATTACGTTGAAAATCAAAATCACACACACTCACACACACACGAGCTCTACAATTAATATTACATAATGTTAAGAGTCTATGCTCTTAAAATAGGTAACATAAAAGAGGGAAGACAGCAAACGTTTGTAAAATTTTACAAATAAATTAGTTACTTACAATACAACATGTGAAAAAAGAACTTACGGTATTGAGAATTAAATCCAAAAATAATCAAAGTATTAAAGACGCAAGTCCTAGCAATAAAAAGCGATGAATACAATTCAGTTCAAGTTCCGAAGATATTTAAAATTGAAGGCTACGACGTGTCTAGTATGGCCTTCGTCGTACTGATGTGTTGTCTCGTGTTGAATCACATGAATATTATTCTAGGTTTGAATTCAGCATAAATTCTAGTGAATGTCTGTATCCAAGAATTTGTCAAAGCACTTATGTATATATCCAGAGAGAATATTCACCTGAATTCAATAATTTGAAGAAAATAAAATTCAGAACAAACATACAATACACAATTCACAACATACAATATAAAGTGCCAGATGTTAAAAGAGCAGCTGGTAAAATCTGTAAAATAATGTAGTTATCTGACCTAAAGGTCACAATTAGCAGTTTCCAAACACAAAATTAATTAACGGAAAATAACCTTCTTGAATGATCTAATAAATCTAGTTTAATAAAACATAATACTCTATAAAATTCACTGAGGAATTCCGAAAACCCGGATCCAAATCAGCATGTTTACCTAAATAATCATTTGGCCAATCAGCTCATACCCATAGAGAATGATGAAGCTATTTTTAGTTGTTTACATCAACGAAATAAAAGAAAATTCAATCAGGTCAAACATGAACTGAACTCAATTCTGAACAAGGTCAAGATTAGTAAACAATGTTACATTACAATAGCATATAATGAATGAAGAAAATGTAAAACTAACAGGCAAGAAATTAAATTAGATATGCATAACAATACTACAATACTGCGAATAATACTACACACTAAAATATTGCTAGCAATTGTAATTACTACAATGCTGCAATAAGTCTACACAATACGATAGAACAATCAATGCTACGTACTGTAATACTGCTATTAATACAACATTGCAAGCAATCCCAAGTACCGCAACATTGCAAGCAATACTAAATACTATAGGTCGGTTCTATTGCGACGTTGGATATTGTGACATGTGTAACGTAGGAAATATTGCGACTTAGGGGACGTAGTATAATTATAGTCTGAGCTGATCAATCAATTCTTATTCCTTATGTTCTTGTTTTTTATTTGTCTGCAGATTGTTTAATGTTTCGTTTATAATATTTGAGAAAATCTTTCGATTGATTATTAAGTGAAATTAGAGAGTACTCTTTGACCCTGGATAAACGATAATTTTCGGACTATAGTGATTCTGTTCAAATGAGCTCTGGATAATTACCTTATGATATATCAATACTGTTGATACATCATCACAATCGAGGACCTGGACTTCATTTGCAACATTCGATTACATTTACTTGTTTAGAACGTTTGTGGATCATTTTTCATTTATGATACGTACTGGATTTGCTTTATTGTTACCTAGTTTAGAACATAGATATTGGTGGCTAGTCCGAGATATGAACTAAGGCCTCTAGTATCGACAGCGAGAATCACACCCCTAAATAATCATATAAAGAGAAGACATTTGCTTTGGAAAGTTCGCCTTCAACTTTCCAGCTTTTAATAAGCATGATTAGATCTGTTCTATATAATTGTGATGCCTCTATTGTTGACGTCATCATCTACAACGACAAATAGAAAGATCACTTGTAAACTATTCTTTTGTTTGACGTAGTTATGCAAGTCCGATAACTAATTTAGGTAAAAGTGAACTCCGATGTGCTAGTGAATAATACTTAGGAGATATAGTGGCTGATAGTCAAGAAAATCTATAGAAATGGAGGTCAAGGGAGTCAAGAAAATCTATAGAAATGGAGGTCAAGGGAGTCAAGAAAATCTATAGAAATGGAGGTCACGATAGTCAAGAAAATCTATAGAAATGGAGGTCAAGGGTATCTCGTAATTACATGTGCTTTTCAGTAAAAAGCATCTGATACAAAGTTAGGGTATGACTGGATATCAGAAAAAGTTCTGATCCCATTTTTATATAATTACTGAACACCTGAATAATTGGTTGAGTAAGAAAACCAATTTTGTTGGTCTGGCAAATGCCACTAAGACGTTTCTAAAACTAAATACACAACTTTAGAAGTGCACCGGTTCTTTCAACTCCAAATTTTAAAATTTAAAATGCTTATTTGTAGCAAGTGAATAGGGCTTGGTAGCGTTTTAATGCAAGAAGACAATAGTGGTGTGTATCGATCAGTGTGATTTCTGATAATTAAAGAAGCATCAGATAAACTATTCCACTATTGAGAAGGAGTGCTTGGCTTTAATATTGCAACAACCCCCCCTTACTTTCATCAGCAAAATGTGAAACACAAATCAGATTTTTGAGATCGAGTTTGTTCTTTCAAGAATAGAACATCGATATCATACGCATCAAGATAATCTGATTGCAGATGCATTTTCACGTGTAAAGAGTTAATACATTGTTTTATGTTTTATATGTTGTGTCATTCATACATTTTCATTTGTAATTTTATTATATCTGTTTAAATTTTTGATTAATACGTGAAACAAAGCTTTAATAAGAAACGTTTCCTTTTATGTATGAGGGAGAAGTGTGTTTAAATTTCTGCCCGTTTCTGTAGATCGCATATGTGCTATAATTAGTTGTTGACAACTGTTAAAATGAATGTTATTAATTAACCTGTGTAAATGTTTAGGTGATTTCCTATTGTATGGATCATTCACATGGGTTCTGTTGCGACGTCATATCCTACACAAGTTCATGATTTTAAGGGTCCTGTTACTTTTATATTATACACCACTTCATGATCTTCAACGATTCTGTTACTGTCATATTATACACTGCTTCATGATCTTCAACGATTCTGACGCTGTCATATCCTACCTACACTGCTTCATGATCTTCAAATTGAAGCAATTGATTCATTCTTAACCCCACTAATTATGCAGCTTTGACATTTGAGATCCAAGAAAATAAATGAACAGCATATGTGTCGAGTGAATTAAACAGTATGTTTACAGAATGATTTACACTGGATAATGTTAAACATAGCCAACAAAATTAAATTTTCACAAAATGTAATGTATGTTAATAGCTGTAACACAAGTATACTTATAGTGTACTGTCGCGTGCCTAATGACCTATATCGAAGGATTAAGAGCTAAGTTTCTCTTTTGTCATTTCCTGAAATTACGCGACAGGAATTACGGTCTAATAGCTGGAAGATTGGCAAGAGAACTTCGAAAGCTGGAATGACACGCAAATGCGTGTTTTAGATTAGTCTATTTCATATTAATACGTATATATAAATATCATCAAAAGAATAAACCTCGTATCAAAAGTGTTATTGCTTCTATGCAATTTTGATAATTGATGATTTTCTACTAATTATTCATTAAGAACTCAAGGAAATAAGGAGAAAATTATTAATATTTACATAGATTAAACATGGTACCAGTTTTAATCGAAATCCTTTGCATTGCATTCTGTCTGTCTGTCTATCTGATAGTTGGTCCGTCAGCATATTAATTTTAAATCGGTATATTGAGATTTCTGTCTCTATCTAGTCCATAGTAGAAATCTATGCGTGAAAATCCCTCATAAACGAGGTAGCGGATTTTCACATGTGCCATGCGACGATGTCTCTGAATATTCATAATAAGGCAAAATCTACATACAAACCAACACTCACACACACATACTCTCTCTCACACACACATATTACTTAAAAGAACTGTACTTCAGTTGAAACATTGGAATATGTATATATGTACGTCACACTCCCTCTCCTTCCTACCCTATTGCTAAGCGAAGATCCAGTGTGCCGAATGTAGATTACGCTAGCAAGATGGCTCTTTTTGTTTCTTTTGTATTTTAATTATTTTCCAAGTTCGATCATGGATAAATAAATTATTCTGTGCGTGAAAGTGAAAATCATAATCTCTATAAGTGTCAAAGACTCTAAAAACTCTACAATCAGCACGCAAATAGAACCTATAGGAATTGTTTCCAGTGATATATTTGATATTATGAGAGCGTGCTTAATATCAAATATATCATCGTAGTATACATGATTAACAGTACACATAACGTGACTAATACACAATATGACTAATTGAAAATTCCCCGAACTTTGAAAAGTGGTTTTATTTTTATACTTTTATCGGTTATCGAAATTTTTCAGATAAGTCTTCTGGAATTGTTACAAAACTTTGAATTGGCTATAAATATGAAAACCTTTCTAACAGAAAAAGGTATGTAATTGAATTTCGAACATCAAAATGTTACTATTAGATGACTGTTATTAAGACTGTTACATATAAAAAGTAAAATGTTTATGTAAAAATAGGGATAATCCATAAAAAGAACTCAAAATATGTTGTGTCATATCTGTACCTAACTAAGAAAATACAACCTTTATGTCAAATATGTAGAGACCAGAGCTAGTCAGTTTTGAACAATAAAGGTGCTTATCGATGCATATTTGAACATGGCGTCCATACAATGCTTGTTAATACTGTACACGTACGAGTTTTATACATATCTGGAACACAGTTTAAAAAGGTGTTCTCATATTAGTTGTATACATATCTGAAACAGTTTAGAATGGTGTTCAATATTAGTTGTATACATATCTGGAATACACATTTTAACTTATTGCAGCACATTTTGTTTAAATTATTAATAGAAATAAAATAGCAAGAAAAGTTAAAGTAACAAAAATATTGTACCTTAAAAACGACTATATAAAAATACACACTGATAACCCATAACTTCATTGTTGTATGCAGAGGGTCACAAAACAAAGAAGTTGATAAAATACACTACAAATAAAAAAATAAGTACGTAAAAAAATCAATAAAAGCAAAAATGAAAAAAAGAAAAAATATGTGCAAGGCGTAAACAAGATCAACTTTTACACAGCAAATCTATTTTATTATTATTATTATTATTATTATTATTATTATTATTATTATTATTATTATTATTAATAATAATTTAGGAAACCGGTCCATATTACAAATGTAACTAAATATATTGTGCACCATTGTAGATAGAAATTAAATTTGGTTTTAAGAGATTATAATATTGGTTTTCAATACACTCAGTAGGACGACAAATGGAATAAGGTATCAAAAATATATTACAAGTATTACTTTTAGCATTAGAAGATATTTTTCAAAGTTTCAGCTGATGCACATTGTTTGATATTGGGTTTTAAAAAG